>CM038669.1:59687877-59982570 GCA_021605145.1 Aegilops bicornis | reverse complement strand
TGCAACAACGCACGTGTTTGCCCCCTCTCTCTAAATATCGATCTCGCACTTGTGCATTCCTTCATAGTCTCCCTCCACTCGGCCCCTCACACCATCTTCTAGCCCCCCACCGGATTTTGCCACATGTACAATCTAGCAGACTCCATGGTTGAACTTAAGCATAATGCACAAACCTCAAAATAACAGTGGTTCTCTTTTGTTCTAGAATCTTCCGTATCATAACTGCCCAAACTTTTTTTCTAGTTGAATTTCCATTATTTTTTTACTTTATGCTTTACAACGCACAATTCCATGAATCATAAAATAGATTAAGGGCTTATTTGATTCAAAGGATTCTCAAAGGAATTTTGGAGGATTCTAATCATTAGGAATTTTTCCTATCTTGGTTGTTTGATTCAGAGGATTGTAAACCATAGGAATTTTTCCATATGATTCATTTGCACTAGATTTCATAGGAAACATCCCATCCACTCAAACCTCTTTGAAAGAATTCTGCTTTTCCATGCACAATCAAACACTCGTACAATCCTGTAGGATTCAAGACGACAATTCCACTATAATCCCATGTTTTTCCTATTCCCGCATTCTTAGCCCTTTTTATAAAAACTAAGAGGGTGCTTGGATCCAAGGGACTTATTTTAGTCTCACTAAAAATAGTCTCTTTAAGAGACTAAAGTTCCAAGCACCCCTGACTAAAGAGGGGCTAAAACTAGTCTTGAGACTAATTTTTTTAGTCAGGGGTACCCCTACTAAAATGTGGATTAGTCCTCTCTCTCCTCATTTAACTCCTCTCCTTTAACGGCAAGTAGTTCTGGATTGGACGGTTTGGAGGATAATAAATGCTCATTAACTTGATTTTAGTCTCCTTAGTATTTGGATCCAAGCATGGATGAGGCTAGCATGTTTTAGTCTCACTACTTTTAGTCATGGGACTAAAACGTATCCAAGCACCCTCTAATTGATTTTGAATGAGATGAACTATAGGAATTAATCGAAGGGCTACATCAGGCATATATGACTCAGAGCTTACATGCTATAGTGTGGTATTTATTCATAATTTGGTTGCAAAATCTGATGCGTGCAATGCACGTGTACCTTACTAGTACTTCGAGTATGTGCAAAACACGTAAATTATAATACCAATGGCACGCCACATAGTGTCTCTCTTGCAGTTCATGAAGCCACGTGGCACATGTGGAGGCGTTGTCGCGACCTCCTTGCATGGATTGATCACAATGACGTGCTACTGGTTCCAGAAGAATGTACTCGTCCTCCCTGAGCCATACTGGCGGTACATGCACGAAGCGAAGATGTGCACGCACACCACGCACGCACTCATTCCCTCGCACGCACACGCGGGTACACGGGCGGACGCAATTTTGTACCAAGATCCACCCCATGTGACAATTTGACGCGTGTAAAGTCGTTCACTTCATTGATGGTCAATTAATACAGGGCATGCAAACTGAGTGGACGTGAGGGCGGAAGAAAGACATTATTACTCCACTGCGCGCATGCGAGTAGTTGAATCGTGGGTTGCTAAGTAGTACTTCCATTGGTCTCCTTCGTATTTTGTGCCAATTTTGACAGTAACATAATATTTACGCATTTGAGCAGTGTAGTACTTGAAATTTATGTCCCGCCAACTCATCGGGAGCCGTTTCGGACCTCGAAACCAAAACCATCAATTAATCTTTACCTTGTTCCCATCACATTCGAAAGCCTGCTCACACCTACTAGTACATACCAAACCTGAACGTGTCCCCACTATGCAGGTATTAGTACTAGTGCTAGTACTTAGGTTATAAAAAGGGGAACTACCTAACCGAAAATTACTATACCTTTCCTCCTCATAAGTGCTTCTTCTTCGTCCGTCGTTGCCATGGCCGGTGAGCAGAGCTCTAGGTCGAGAACTACTCGTAACAAGGGAGCAGCAACCAAGGCCGCGAAAAAAAAGAGGGCTCGCCGCCACGCAGAGACCTCGAAAGATCTCTCACGGGCAGGCGATGGCTCCCAGGAGCGCCCTAGCCGCAGAGGCGAACATGCCGAGCCGGCGGAGCTGGAGTCATTATCCCTCGACGGCATGCCCGATCAGCTCAATAAGCACCTCAATAAGCAGAAGGAGTTCATCCAAGGCTTGATGGAGTTCTTGAAGGAGAGCCTCGACGACATGCCCGCTGAGCTAAATCAGCAGGGGAGTTGACCGCCCGGCTTGGTGATGCTCTTTGAAGAAGAGCATTTCCTCGGAGAAGAAGGCTGCGGCGAAATCCTGCGACTTCGTGGAGGACAAGGCGAAGCTCTGCCACGAGATCGACCTGTTGAAGGAGAAGAATGCCGGCTGGAAGAAGTTGCATGAGAATAGTAGTTCCTCGATGAAGATGCTGCAGGCCCTCGTCATGGAATAGAAGGAGGAGTTGGCGAAGCTCCGCATCGAGCACCCGGCTGCTGTCAAGGTACGTAATGCGTCCGTGGAACAGATGATGAAGGCTCGCGCGAGAAATCCCGCGTCATGGACAGAATGAAGAAGATGGCGGAGGAGACGCGCAAGGAGATGGAGGTCATGGAGGCGATGAAGAAGCGATTCACGACTCATGGCCGAATTAGATCATTTTGGGTGATAATCTTCCTTCTTCTTTTGCTGCTGTGTTTCATCTTTTGCTTCGGGTGTTTCGCCGCACGTGTCACATTCTCTGCGAGGCATGAATAGTACAATGGTTTTTTGACGGAATGAATAGAACAATGCTAACAATGAGATGACTAACAAATTAGATCATTTTTTATCGCCATATGGCACTGGGCTGCCGTGTTTCGTGCTCCTCCGTCGCAGTACTACTCCAGTGGAAAACTTGAGTATACCGCACGGTTCTTTGCTCCTCCTCGATCAGGTCGTCGGCATTTATACGAGCAGTCAAATCACAAGGCCCCGCCTTCCAACAGAAATGAGCCGTCAAATCACAAAGGCCCTCGCCTCTCGTGAAACCGACCAAGCTAGACTGCCCCGCCCTCTAGCCTTTTAAAAAAATGTATACTTTTGTACAGTAGTAGTATCGATGGATTGCGCCATGGAGCAAAACTTGAAATTAAAACAAAGGTGCATATAGAGAGCGCTGGTCGCCAAATTATGCATATAGTACTATTGAAAAGGCTAGTCAAAATAATGGTGTCCAGCACAACCCACCCCTCAAATAAAACTAAGCACCCTGGAATTCTTTGACAAAACTAAGCACCCTGAAATTCTTTGACAACTAAACTGCTGGCTATATGATGTTGGCCATATATATTGTACGTATATAATGTGAAGAAATGAATGGTAGTACTATACCAACTAAAAGATGAAATGTAAGAAATACTAGTATGTACGTACTGAAGAACTAAAGTAACAACAAGAAACATAACATAGTTCTGCTGGGGGCTCAGCACAAAACACCCCTCAAATTAAATTAAGCACACCTGAAATTAAACTTTGCAACTGATACGTCCATTTTGCATCATGCTTTTATATCGATATTTATCGCATTATGGGCTGTTATTTCACGTTATGTCATAATACTTATGGCTATTCTCTCTTATTTTACAAGGTTTACATGAAGAGGGAGAATGCCGGCAGCTGGAATTCTAGGCTGGAAAAGGAGCAAATATTGAAGGACTATTCTGCGCAACCCCAAAAGTCCTGAAACTCCACGGAATACTTTAAAATAAATAAAGAAAAATCGTCGCCAAAGATGAAGGCCAGGGGTCCCACACCCTGCTCACCCTGCTCACGAGGGTGGGGGTGCGCCCCCCTACCTCGTGGGCCCCCTGGTGGCTCTCCGACGCCCATCTTCTCCTATATGAAGTTTTTCGATGAGAAAAAAATCAGAAGCAACCTTCGACGAGACTCACGCCACGAGGCGGAAGCTTGGCGGAACCAATCTAGGGCTCCGGCAGAGCTGTGCTGCCGGGGACACTTCCCTTTGGGAGGGGGAAATCATCGTCATCATCATCACCAACGCTCCTCTCATCGGGAGAGGGAAATCTCCATCAACATCTTCACCAGCACCATCTCATCTCCAAACCCTAGTTCATTTCTTGTATCCAATTCTTGTCTCCAAGTTCGGGATTGGTGCTAGTAGGTTGCTAGTAGTGTTGATTACTCCTTGTAGTTGATGCTAGTTGGTTTACTTGGTGGAAGATCATATGTTCAGATCCTTTATGCATATTATTACCCCTCTGATTATGAACATGAATATGCTTTGTGAGTAGTTACGTTTGTTCCTGAGGACACATGAGAAGTCTTGCTATTAGTAGTCATGTGAATTTGGTATTAGATTCGATATTTTGATGAGATGTATGTTGTCTAACCTCTAGTGGTGTTATGTGAACGTCGACTACATAACACTTCACCATTATTTGGGCCTAGAGGAAGGCATTGGGAAGTAATAAGTAGATGATGGGTTGCTAGAGTGACAGAAGCTTGAACCCTAGTTTATGCGTTGCTTCGTAAGGGGCTGATTTGGATCCATATGTTTCATGCTATGGTTAGATTTACCTTAATACTTTTGTTGTAGTTGCGGATGCTTGCAATAGAGGTTAATCATAAGTGGGATGCTTGTTCAAGTAAGAAAAGCACCCAAGCACCGTCCACCCACATATCAAATTATCAAAGTACCAAACGCGAATCATATGAGCGTGATGAAAACTAGCTTGACGATATTCCCATGTGTCCTCGGGAGCGCTTTTCCTATTATAAGAGTTTGTTCCGGCTTGTCCTTTTCTACAAAAAGGATTGGGCCACCTTACTGCACCTTATTTACTTTTGTTACTTGTTGCTCGTTACAATTTATCTTATCACAAAACTATCTGTTACCACTTATTTCAGTACTTGCAGAGAATACCTTGCTGAAAACCGCTTATCATTTCCTTCTGCTCCTCGTTGGGTTCGACACTCTTACTTATCGAAAGGACTACGATAGATCCCCTATACTTGTGGGTCATGAAGACTCTTTTCTAAGCGCTGTCGGGAGTGTAGCACCTTTGGTAAGTGGAATTTGGTAAGGAAAAATTTATATAGTGTGCTGAAATTTTCTGTCACTTGTTACTATGGAAAGTGATTCTCTGAGGGGATTGTTCGGGGTATCTTCACCCGTCCAGTAGAGCAAAGAGTTGCTCCTCAACCTAATGAACCTATTGAAAATGAAACTCCTTTTGAATTTCCTTCGGGTATGATGGAAAAACTGCAGGCTAATACTTTTACAGGAGATGGAACAAAGCATCCTGACGAGCATCTACGCTATGTGGATGATATTTGTGGACTACTTAAGCTTGCAGGTATACAAGATGATGTTGTTAAGAAGAAGGCTTTTCCTTTATCTTTGAAGGAAGATGCATTGACATGGTATAGGCTATGTGATACGAGATCATGGAACTATAAAAGAGTGAAATTGGAATTTCATCAAAAGTATTACCCTATGCATCTTGTTCATCGTGATCGCAATTATATATATAATTTTTGGCCTCGCGAAGGAGAAAGAATCACTCAAGCTTGGGGGAGGCTTAAATCAATGTTATATTCATGCCCCAATCATGACCTCTCAAGAGAAACAATTCTTCAGAATTTTTATGCTCGGCTTTCTGATAACAATCTCACCATGCTCGATACTTATTCTTCTGGCTCTTTTATGATGAAGACTATTGAATTCAGATGGAATTTATTGGATAGAATTAAACGCAACTCTGAAGATTGGGACCTCGACGAAGGTAAGGAGTCAGGTATGGCACCTAAGTTTGATTGTTTTAAATCTTTTATGGATACCGATATTTTCCATAAGTTTAGCACTGAATATGGACTTGACTCTGAGATAGTAGCTTCTTTCTGTGAATCTTTTGCTACTTATGGTGATCTCCCTAAGGAGAAGTGGTTTAAATATCATCCTCCCATAGAAGAAAAAGTAGCTGCACCTATTAAAGTTGAAGAAAAGACTATCACTTATATGATCCTATTGTTCCTACCTCTTATGTTGACAAACCACCTTTCCCTGTTAGAGTAAAGGATCATGCTAAAGCTTCAACTGTTGTTCGTAAAAGCAATATTAGAACTTATGTACCTCCTGAGCAAGTTAAAGTAGAACCCAATATTGCAATTGTTAAAGATCTCTTCTCTGATAATATTGATGGGCATGTTATTCAGTTCGAAGGTGAAACTGCTAGAATTGCTAAACCCTGTGCTAAAGATAAACATAGACCTATGGTAGGCGTGCATGTTATTTCTGTTAAAATAGGAGATCATTGTTACCATGGCTTATGTGATATGGGTGCGAGTGCTAGTGTTATACCACATACTTTATACGAAGAAATTAAGAATGAAATTGCACCTGCTGAGTTAGAAGGTATTGATGTCACAATTAAACTTGCCAATAGAGATACTATTCCACCAATTGGGATTTTTAGAGATGTTGAAGTCTTGTGTGGGAAAACTAAATATCCTGCTGATTTTCTTGTTCTTACTTCTCCACAAGATAGCTTTTGTCCCATTATATTTGGTAGACCCTTCTTGAATACTGTTAATGCTAAGATAGACTGCAAAAATAATGTTGTTACTGTTGGCTTGGATGATATCGTTCATGAGTTTAATTTCTCAAAATTTAGTAAACAACATCGTGAAGAAGAATTGCCTAGTAAGGATGAAATTATTGGTCTTGCTTCTATTGCCGTACCTCCTAGTGATCCTTTGGAACACTATTTGCTAGACCATGAAAATGATATGTTTATGAATGAAAGAAGGGAAATAGATGAAGTATTCTTTAAACAAGAACCTATTCTGAAACACAATTTGCCTGTTGAAATCTTAGGGGATCCTCCTCCACCCAAGGGTGATCCCGTGTTTGAGCTTAAACCGTTGCCTGATAATCTTAAATATGCTTATCTTGATGAAAAGAAAATATATCCTGTTATTATTAGTGCTAACCTTTAGAGCATGAAGAAGAAAGATTATTGAAAACTCTGAAGAAGCACCGTGCCGCTATTGGATATACTCTGGATGATCTTAAGGGCATTAGTCCCACTCTATGTCAACATAAAATAAATTTGGAAGTGGATGCCAAACCAATTCGTGATCCTCAACGACGTTTGAATCCTAAAATGAAAGAAGTGGTAAGGAAAGAAATACTCAAGCTCGGAGGCAGGTATAATTTATCCCGTTGCTGATAGTCAGTGGGTAAGTCCTGTCCATTGTGTCCCTAAGAAGGGAGGTATTACTGTTGTCCCTAATGATAAAGATGAATTGATTTCGCAAAGAATTATTACAGGTTACAGGATGGTAATTGATTTCCGCAAATTAAATAAAGCTACTAAGAAAGATCATTACCCCTTACCTTTTATTGATCAAATTCTAGAAAGATTATGCAAACATACACATTATTGCTTTCTAGATGGTTATTCTGGTTTCTCTCAAATACCTGTGTCGGCTAAAGATCAATCAAAGACTACTTTTACATGCCCTTTTGGTACTTTTGCTTATATACATATGCCTTTTGGTTTATGTAATGCACCTGCTACCTTTCAAAGATGCATGATGGCTATATTCTCTGATTTTTGTGAAAAGATTTGTGAGGTTTTCATGGATGACTTTTCCGTCTATGGTTCCTCTTTTGATGATTGCTTGAGCAATCTTGATCGATTTTTGCAGAGATGTGAAGAAACTAATCTTGTCTTGAATTGGGAAAAGTGCCACTTCATGGTTAATGAAGGTATTGTCTTGGGACACAAAGTTTCTGAAAGAGGTATTGAAGTTGATAAAGCAAAGGTTGATGCTATTGAAAAGATGCCATGTCCCAAGGACATCAAAGGTATAAGAAGTTTCCTTGGTCACGCCGGATTTCATAGGAGGTTCATTAAGGACTTCTCAAAAATCTCTCGGCCTCTGACTAATTTAATACAAAAAGATGTACCATTTGTCTTTGATGATGATTGTGTAGAAGCATTTGAAATACTTAAGAAAGCATTAGTCTCTGCACCTATTGTTCAGCCACCTGATTGGAATTTACCCTTTGAAATTATGTGTGATGCTAGTGATTATGCTGTAGGTGCTGTTCTAGGGCAAAGAGTTGATAAGAAATTAAATGTTATCCATTATGCTAGTAAGACTCTAGACAATGCTCAAAGAAACTATGCCACTAACGAAAAGGAACTTTTAGCAGTTGTGTTTGCTTGTGATAAATTCAGACCCTATATTGTTGATTATAAAGTAACTATTCATACCGACCATGCTGCCATTAAATATCTTATGGAAAAGAAAGATGCTAAACCTAGACTTATTAGATGGGTTCTCTTGCTGCAAGAATTTGATTTGCATATTGTTGATAGAAAAGGAGCTGAGAACCCGTTGCAGCATAACTTATCTAGGTTAGAGAATGTTCTTGATGACCCACTACCTATTGATGATAGCTTTCCTGATGAACAATTAAATGTCGTAAGCACTTCTCGTAGCACTCCATGGTATGCTGATTATGCTAATTATATTGTTGCTAAATTTATACCACCTAGCTTCACATACCAACAAAAGAAAAAATTCTTTTATGATTTGTGACATTACTTTTGGGACGACCCACATCTTTATAAAGGAGTAGACGGTGTTATTAGACGTTGTGTACCTGAGCATGAACAGGAATAGATCCTACGCAAGTGTCACTCCGAAGCTTATGGAGGACACCACGCTGGAGATAGAACTGCACATAAGGTATTGCAATCTGGTTTTTATTGGCCTACTCTCTTCAAGGATGCCCGTAAGTTTGTTTTATCTTGTGATGAATGTCAAAGAATTGGTAATATTAGTAGACGTCAAGAAATGCCTATGAATTATTCACTTGTTATTGAACCATTTGATGTTTGGGGCTTTGATTATATGGGACCTTTTCCTGCCTCTAATGGATACACTCATATTTTAGTTGTTGTTGATTACGTTACTAAGTGGGTAGAAGCTATTCCAACTAGTAGTGCTGATCATAACACTTCTATTAAAATGCTTAAGGAAGTTATTTTTCTGAGGTTTGGAGTCCCTAGATATTTAATGACTGATGGTGGTTCACATTTTATTCATAGTGCTTTTTGTAAAATGCTTGCTAAATATGATGTTAATCATAGAATTGCATCTCCTTATCACCCGTAGTCTAGTGGTCAAGTAGAATTGAGCAATAGAGAGCTCAAATTAATTTCGCAAAAGACTGTTAATAGGTCTAGAAAGAATTGGTCCAAGAAACTTGATGATGCATTATGGGCCTATAGAACTGCATAAAAATCCTATGGGCATGTCTCCGTATAAAATGGTTTATGGAAAAGCATGTCACTTACCTCTTGAACTAGAACATAAGGCATATTGGGCTATTAAAGAGCTCATCTATGATTTCAAACTTGCCGGTGAGAAGAGGTTATTTGATATTAGCTCACTTGATGAATGGAGAACCCAAGCCTATTAAAATGCCAAGTTATTTAAAGAAAAAGTTAAAAGATGGCATGACAAAAGGATACAAAAGCGTGAGTTCAATGTAGGTGATTATGTATTACTATACAACTCTCGTTTAAGATTTTTTGCAGGAAAACTTCTCTCTAAATGGGAAGGTCCCTACGTTATCGAGGAGGTCTACCGTTCTGGTGCCATAAAAATCAACAACTTCGAAGGCACAAATCCGAAGGTGGTAAACTGTCAAAGGATCAAACACTATATCTCAGGTAATCATATAAATGTTGAAACTAATATTATTGAAACCGTAACCACGGAGGAATACATAAGGGACACCTTCCAGAACGTTCCAGACTCCAAAAATAAATAGGTATGTTTTACGGTAAGTAAACCGACTCCAATACAAATTCTAAGGCAATATTTCTCCATTTTGGAATATTTAGAAAAAAAGAAAAATAAGTAGCAGTCCGGGGAGGACACGAGGCCTCCACGAGGGTGGAGGGCGCGCCCTACCCCCCTGGGCGCGCCCCCTACCTCGTGAGCACCTCGTGTGCCCTCCGGACTCCGTTTTCTTGCACGATACGTATTTCGGTCGGTAAAAATTCATTATATATTCTCCCGAAGGTTTTGACGACCGTATCACGCAAATATCCTCTATTTTCGTTTCGAGCTGTTTCCGTTGCAGATTTGAGGATTCCGGAGACTCGATCATCCTTCTATGAGGGTGAGCCTATGCCATGGAAGGTGGACGACAAGCTTGCATCATCAACAACACCTCCACCGCCAACAACAAAGAAGGAGACATAATCACATGGGTATGGGCACTCCCCTTGGCAACTGCCAAGCTTGGGGAGGTGCCCCAAAGATCGTATCACCATCACAACTCCTATCTTTACCGTTTTTCTTAGTACGATCCTATTAGTAGTATCTTGATATAGCAGAATAAAGTCATGGCATGATCTAGTTTTGAAGTTTTGCTTTATGATCCCTCTATGCAATCGAGTCCGTGAGCTATATATAATAAAGATTAGTGTTGAGTCAAGGGCTTGAGTACTTTGCCATGATCTTGAGTGAATAAAAGAAAAGAATAAAAAGAAACAAAGAGTTCATATTGGTCTTATTGAAAGTAATGACTTCACATAGAAAGAGTATGATGATTAAAAGTTGTTGGGAGTTGGCAAATATAGTTTTGGTCATCGTTGCAATTAATAGGAAGTAATAAGGAGAGAGAGGTTTCATATATAGATAAATTATCATTGACATCTTTTATGATTGGGAGCACTCATTAAAATATGACATGCTAAAGAGTTGATGTTGGACAAGGAAGACACCATAATGAGTTATGTTTTCTTATATCTGAGATAAAGTATGTTGTCATGGTTCCTCTAACATGTTGAGCTTGCCTTTCCCCCTCATGCTAGCCAAATTCTCAGCACCAAGTAGAGATACTACTTGTGCTTCCAAATACCCTTAAACCAGTTTAGCCATGAGAGTCCACCATATCTACCTTTGGATTGAGTAAGATCCTTCAAGTAAGTTGTCATCGGTGCAAGCAATAAAAATTGCTCTCTAAATATGCATGACTTATTAGTGCAGAGAAATAAGCTTTGTACGAACTTGTTGTGGACGCAATAAAAGCGACAGACTGCATAATAAAGGTTCACATACAAGGGGAAATATAAAGTGACGTTCTTTTGCATCAAGATTTTGTGCATCCAACCATAAAATCGCATGGCAGCCTCTACTTCCCTCTGCGAAGGGCCTATCTTTTATTATTATCTTCTACCTTATGCAAGAGTCACAGTGATCTTCACCTTTCTTTTTTCATTTTATCCTTTGGCAAGCCCAGCATGTTGGAAAGAACATGATATATATATCTAATTGGATGCAGGGGAGCATGAATTGTTGTTGTTGACATTACCCTTGAGGTAAATGGTTGTGGGGCAAAACTATAAGCCCATATCTTTCTCTGTGTCCGACTAAAACTCCGTAACCACAAGTATTCCGTGAGTGCTAGCAATTATGAAGGACTAAGTGATAGTTGAGTATGTGGACTTGCTTTTAAGCTCTGACATAGACTCTTTCCGATGTTATGATAAATTGCAATTGCTTCAATGACTGAGGTTATACTTTGCTGGTGCCCAATAAAGTTTCTGATTCATAGTTTTGCATTGTGAAAAGATCATCACTTGAACATAAGTAATCGTATGACAAAATTTATATATGTTGCTGTTATGAGAATAATAATGATGCCTTCATGTCCGTATTTTATTTTTATCGACGCCTCTACCTCTAAACATGAGGACATATTTATTGTTATCGGCTTTTCGCTTGAGGACAAGCGAGGTCTAAGCTTGGGGGAGTTGATACGTCCATTTTGCATCATGCTTTTATATCGATATTTATCGCATTATGGGCTGTTATTTCACGTTATGTCACAATACTTACGGCTATTCTCTCTTATTTTACAAGGTTTACATAAAGAGGGAGAATGCCGGCAGCTGGAATTCTGGGCTGGAAAAGGAGCAAATATTGAAGGACTATTCTGCGCAACCCCAAAAGTCCTGAAACTCCACGGAATACCTTAAAATAAATAAAGAAAAATCATCGCAAAAGATGAAGGCCAGGGGGCCCACACCCTGCTCGCGAAGGTGGGGGTCGTGCCCCTCCCCCCTGGACGCGTCCCCCTACCTCGTGGGCCCCCTGGTGGCTCTCCGACACCCATCTTCTCCTATATGAAGTCTTTCGATGAGAAAAAATCAGAAGCAACCTTTCGGGACGAGACTCCGCCGCCACGAGGCGGAACCTTGGCGGAACCAATCTAGGGCTCCGGCAGAGCTGTGCTGCCGGGGACACTTCCCTCCGGGAGGGGGAAATCATCGTCATCATCATCACCAACGCTCCTCTCATCGGGAGAGGGCAATCTCCATCAACATCTTCACCAACACCATCTCATCTCCAAACCCTAGTTCATCTCTTGTATCCAATTCTTGTCTCCAAGTCCGGATTGGTGCTAGTAGGTTGCTAGTAGTGTTGATTACTCCTTATAGTTGATGCTAGTTGGTTTACTTGGTGGAAGATCATATGTTCAGATCCTTTATGCATATTATTACCCCTCTGATTATGAACATGAATATGCTTTGTGAGTAGTTACGTTTGTTCCCGAGGACACGGGAGAAGTCTTGCTATTAGTAGTCATGTGAATTCGGTATTCGTTCGATATTTTGATGAGATGTATGTTGTCTAACCTCTAGTGGTGTTATGTGAACGTCGACTACATAACACTTCACCATTATTTGGGCCTAGAGGAAGGCATTGGGAAGTAATAAGTAGATGATGGGTTGCTAGAGTGATGTAAGCTTGAACCCTAGTTTATGCGCGTTGCTTCGTAAGGGGCTGATTTGGATCCATATGTTTCATGCTATGGTTAGGTTTACCTTAATACTTTTGTTGTAGTTGCGGATGCTTGCAATAGAGGTTAATCATAAGTGGGATGCTTGTTCAAGTAAGAACAGCACCCAAGCACCGGTCCACCCACATATCAAATTATCAAAGTACCGAACGCGAATCATATGAGCGCTTTTCCTATTATAAGAGTTTGTTCCGGCTTGTCCTTTTCTACAAAAAGGATTGGGCCACCTTGCTGCACCTTATTTACTTTTGTTACTTGTTGCTCGTCACAATTTATCTTATCACAAAACTATCTGTTACCACTTATTTCAGTACTGGCAGAGAATACCTTGCTGAAAACCGCTTATCATTTCCTTCTGCTCCTCGTTGGGTTCGACACTCTTACTTATCAAAAGGAATACGATAGATCCCCTATACTTGTGGGTCATCAGCAACTATCCCGGTAGACACTGCATTAGAACCACCAGGAGCAACGACACTGCCACCTTACTCGGAGTCCTCGTCCACGTCCTCGACTTCGTCCTTGTCCCTCTTCCTCTTGGCCGATACTTCTTTGCTTGAACCGCCAACTTGGCTGTTGCTCTTCATCCAACCCTTGTAGATATTGAAACAAAGGTAGCCATCCATTGCAGCGTAGTGGATGTGGTCTATATCTAGTACATTCCGCTGCCATGCATGACGATGAAACGTGTATGGAGGTTTCTCCAGTTTACCGTACGAAGGATGAACCATGGCTCCTGCCAGGGTCAGCATTGAAGGCTGATGAGAGGACACTAGCCGATTCTTTTGGAGGTCGAAGGTGTTGCCTACAACGAGGCCTATTCGACGCAGGACTTCTTTGTCGTTACCAAAGTCTACAGTAACGAATTTGATTAGGTTGCTCTCGAGGAAGTCCTTAAAATCCTGGCACTCAACGTCGGCATGGCATATGTGGTAGACCAAGCATAAGTCATGCACGCAAACCTGGATCACGGCGGGCTTCCTCCTCTCTTCATCCTTTAGATCCTTCTCTCGTCCCAGGACTGTGGTGTACTCAACATCTAGCCCAACGACCCACTCATCATCTGAGTCTTCGAACATGCGTGCAAGCGAGAAAGGCATCCTTTCACCGTCACGGAAGAACGGGTGTAGATGACGTCGAACTCATCGCCGGTGATGGTTCTGACCTTGTACTCACCGCCGATCGGGGAGATTTGGGGCGCCATGAATTTGGGAGGAGGGTTAGGATTAGTGGAACTGCCGTAATGTGAATGGACGGGACAACTAGGAGCGAACCGCCGTAGTATTAAAGGACGTGCAGGGACGAGTAGGAGCGAACTGCCAGCGTGCGAACGCCAGGGTAGTGGCTTTCCATTCTCCCATGATACGGGCTTCCGAGAGCCCTTGGATCTGAGATCGAACGGTTGCATGGCGTGATTCTAGACATATGGGTGAATATCCTATCCTTGAGGTTTATTCTGCAAATTTTCAGCAACTTAGCATGCGACCGTCGCGTCGCTCGCGCGGTCGCGCTCTTGGAGATTTAACACGGTGTGTTAGGCTATCTGATGTTGGCATGTCATACATAGTCATCACTTAGTCACTCATACTACAACAAGGTTGGTTATAAGGTTGGCTATAAGTGTATTTTTTTACTCCTCTCTATCTATTTCTTCGTACTCCCTCCGTCCCATAATATAAGAACGTTTTTGACACTAGTGTAGTGCCCGTCCATTGTACGGAAGAGTGAAATGCATTGATCGGGGTGTTGTTTATTTTGACAAAGGATGTGGGGGTCATCTCATGTGTAACAGGTATCGATAGGTTTCTTCGGATATTATTTCATCTCTAGAGCTCAGAAACATCCGGGTGAAATAGGCAAAAAAGTATCTTTTGCAAACAAAAGCGTTCAACTGTTCAACCTGCATCCAAAACTTGTGAAGAAATAACTCTTATTGTGCTTTGCAGGAAATGGTTCATCATAAGTCTTTCACCGGTACTGTAGTAAAAATTTATACATGGAAGATTCTAGACTAAACCATGAATGGATACATTTTTATTCATGCGCGATACTCCAATAGAGCAAGATCATGCATGGAAGTCTCCACATGCTTAGACAGCGGATTACATTGAGCGAAGACTAATGATCAACATTTAACTTAGTAATGCATATGTCCAGTTGAACCTCCTTGGAGTCCCCATGCACATTGTTGGGGGTCAAATAATACCATGCGTCTTCCATGTACACATCGGCGGGAAGGTCCCAGCTCGGCAGAGTCCAAGTCAGCTTGACGTAGCCAGTGTTGCCGCCCACGGACCTCCGAGGGGTAGTAATAGTGAGCACGCACCCATACATAAGCCTCGTGTCAGTGTCAGCGTCAGCGGCGTCGCCCCTGACACACACCATAGAGATGTGGCGGCGGCCTGCGCGGGCCTCGCCGGTGGCCACGATCAAGAGGAAGACGCTGCCGTCCTCCTCCGAGACTAGCAGGCGGCGCTGATCCTCCAGCGACTTGTGACACCCTCGATTCAATAACAACACTAATCATACACGCAAATGTGTACGATCAAGATCAAGGACTCACGGGAAGATATCACAACACAACTCTAGACACAAATTAAAATAATACAAGCTTTATATTACAAGCCAGGGGCCTCGAGGGCTCGAATACATAAGCTCGAATACACAAGAGTCAGCGGAAGCAACAATATCTGAGGACAGACATGAGTTAGACAAGTTTGCCTTAAGAAGGCTAGCACAAAAGCAACATCGATCGAAAAGGCAACGCCTCCTGCCCGGGAGCCTCCTAACTACTCCTGGTCGTCGACGGTCTCCACGTAGTAGTAGGCATCGGCGGTGGCATCTGATTCCTGGGCTCCAACATCTGGTTGCATCAACCGGAAAAAGAAGAAAGGGGGAAAAGGGGGAGCAAAGCAACCGTGAGTACTCATCCAAAGTACTCGCAAGCAAGGATCTACACTACATATGCAACATTATCAAAGGAAGGTTGTATATGTGGACTAGGCTGCAGAAATGCCAGAATAGAGGGAAGGCCTAGTCCTATCGAAGACTAGCATCTTCTGGAAACCACCATCTTGCAGCAAACAGGAGGGAGTAGAGTAGCATAACGTAAAGTAGTAGTAGTGTTATCAACCTCGGCCGGAGATCCTTTCTCGACTCCCTGCGAGAAAGAAATCCCAGAGCCATACTATCCAGTTATCATCACAATCCAATTCTCATCACCATCCAGTTCTCATCACAAGTATCCAGTTGTAGTTGTATCGATCGGGATACAACTCCAAGTGTCCGTTACGTAGGACAGGCTATCGATAGATGTTTTCTTCCCTGCAGGGGTGCACCAACTTACCCACCACGCTCGCTTAACTCCGGTCGGACACACTTTCCAGGGTCATGCCCGGCCTCGGCCAAACAATACGCCGCAACCCGACCTAGGCTTAATAGAGAGGCCAGCACGCTGGACTAAACCTATGCCCCTGTGGGTCATGAGCCATCTCCCGGGAACTCCTGCACGCGTTATGGGCGGCGGTGAGCAGACCTAGCTACCTCCTTCAACAAGGCAGGTGCTTACGCAGTCCAACCCGGCCGCTTCGGGCCGCCGACGTCTATTAAGCTTCGCTGATGTATACGACGCAGAACGCCCATACTATGCCCACGTGATGGTTAGTGCTATCGGGCCGAGGCCCTCGGATCAAATATCCAAATCGTAGTGGATTAGGAACCCGCGGTAACAAGCAGAGACTCACGAAAGATGTGACCCGTTGCCTGCCTCGAGGACTTGCGGCAAGGGCTAGGAATGCCCGACCACGCCTCGTAATTATCTCGCGGGCACCCTCCAGTGTCAACCCGACTCCACATCACTGCAATTAAGCTCGCGGGTACCCTCGTGGTCGAATTCGCCTTTAGTAACATGGCTCAGTGTAAAGTCATAGTAACCATAGTAACTGTGTGTCTAAACATCAAGGGGAAAGCCCGAGGAATCGCCCCCGGTGAATTCCACTTGATGTAATCATCAAGGTGAACGTAAGAGGATTCACCCTCGAGGTCCACACTTGAGGGGTTGCACGACAGAGTCGTATCGGAAGTGGTTAAAGAGGAAATCACCCTCGATGACCATGACCGAATAGCTACACTACAGGGTTAACATCAGAAGTGCTGATGAGGTCTCACCCTCGGTACTCGATAGTAACCCAGTAGTGTCGAGCAACTAAGGGGAAGTGATGTGCGGTGTCGGGGCCTGGTCTTCGATCCCGTTGATCGGGTCTTCTGATTATCGGTAGGCGATCGGGACAAAGTGGGGGTCATCGATGGATCTCTAACCAACCTATACTAAGCAGTTTAGGATAAGGTGTAAGGTACAACAAAGAGTTACAAAAGCATGCTATGCATCAGAATAGGAGCAATCAATAACAGTAGCAAAATCTAATGCAAGCATGAGAGAATGGAATGGGCGAAATCGGGATGATCAAAGGGGGTGCTTGCCTGGTTGCTCTGGCAAGGAGGGGGTCGTCGTCGACGTAGTTGATCACAGGGGTAGCATCGGTCTTAGGGTCTACCGGAGAGAAGAGGGAGAAGAAACAGTAAATATAAAGCAAACATAGCATCACAAAGCGTAACATGGCAATATGCTGCGCCGGGTGTGACCTAACGCATGGCTACACGATATAGGTGAAGGGGGAATTCAATCGGGAATGTATTCCCGGTTCCGGATTCGTGTTTATGAGATGACCGGAGGGGGAATGTTCCATGTTCAGCATGCTAGAGGCATGTGACAGATGAACGGACCGCATATTCGGATTTGGATTTTTTTGAGCAACTTTCATGTAGAAAACATTTTCATCCGAGTTACGGTTTATTTATTATGAATTTCTAAAGATTTAAACATTATTATGGAATTATCTAAATTAACAAGAGTAGAAATATGACGTCAGCATGACATGCTGATGATGTCAGCAGTCAACAGACTCGCTGACCTGGTCAAACTGACCTGTGGGTCCAGCGGGACCCACATGTCATAGACATAGAGCTAATTGAGTTCATTTTAATATAAACAGAGCTAATTAAGGGGGGTGGGCCCCGGGTGTCAGTGGCTGCATAGGTTAATTAACCATTTTAAATTTACACTAAGGTTAATTAGCGAGTGGGGCCCGCCTGTCATTGACAAGGGATGCCCAGTCAGCAAAGTTGACTGAGTCAACTTAGTCAACAGGATTGGGGCCTACCGTGGCAAGGACCTGTGGTGGCCTGACCGCCACGTCGGCAGGGCACCGGAGAAGGCTCCGGCGACCTCTCCCGCGGCTGCACGATGCCGGAGACGGCCGGGATTCGCCTACAGGGGGCCAACACGGGCGCGGGCAGGCACGTTCGAACGGGGAGAGCCCGCCGCGTCGCTTGCTGAGGCCGGCCGGAGCTGGAGCTGCCGGAAACAGCGCCGGCGACAAGAGTGGCGGGGGCCCGAAGCATGGCGAGCTCGCGCGAGACAAAAGCGGTCGTAAAAGGACGACGCACAACTCCTACATCGACTACTCGAAGCCACGAACGCGTTGGTGAGCCCGGCGGACTAGGACGGGCTCTACAGCGAAGGCCGCGAGCTCAACAGCGGAGCCAGGGTGCGGCAATGGCGGCGCGTCGCGCGAAGCTTGCTACGGCGCGGAAAGAGATCAAGGACGAGGAGAGGAAGGGGGGTGGAGCTCACCGAGCGGCACGCCGATGGCCCTTGGTAGTTTAGGAGCGCAGGGGAAGCCGGAATCGAGGGATCTCGCCAGCGACAAGGGCGGAAGGGGCGAGCTCGTGCGACGTCAGTGGTGCTTCCCAGCTCTACCTGGGGGCACCAGACGACGGAGTCGACCTCGGCGGAGCTTCACGACAAGACAGCGGAGCGAGGCGGTGGCTGTGGCCGCGGTGACGACGGAGAACGGCGGCGAGCGCGCTCGGGAGGAGTGAGCGCGTGAGGGAGAGGGGAAAGGTGGATCTGGGGGAGGAGAGGCGCAAGTGGGAGTGGGGAGCTGACGAGGCCAGGAGGCTCGGCCTTATCCCCTCGGCGCGAGCAGCGGGGTGGCGACCGCGCGGGCGCGCGCCTCGGTCGGGTGAACAGGGGAAGGGGACGACCATGGGGAGGAGTGGGCTGGGCTGTGCACTGTAGCAATGGGCTACAAGTGCACAGTAGTAGCTAGGCCCTTTTCTATTTCCTTTTTTATTCTGAGAGAGAAAGGGAATTGTTTGGCCAACTATTTCACTTAGCAAAAATTTGGGAGGTGTCCCATTAAATCCTCGGTGATCATAGACGGTGCCACAATTATTTTGGAGACGGAAGAATTCATTTGGTATTTTTCAAAATAGGATAGCATTTAAAAATGCTGAATTGGTGTCATTATAATTGCTAATGTTCATCTTTGCACCAAAGTGATGTTGTGTTCCTTAACAAATAATTGTTATGGAATTTTGACAGATGATGAACATTTTTCCAAGCAACTTTTGATCAACTTCAAACTTCACTTGAATTTGAATTGACTGGAATTTCAAATGGGATATTGGACAAAGGTGATTAAGCACTGTTTGGGTAAATGATTAGCTTAATCACAGAGGGTTACTGTAGCATGACACTGGGGGTGTTACAAATCTCCTCCACTATAAGAAATCTCGTCCCGAGATTTAAGTGGGGAAGTAAAGAGTAACTTCGGGAGAACTGACCCTTATAGGGTTAATTATCTTGTGAACAAATCAGGGAATGAGGCGGAATTATCTCTCGAGTTGAACTTAAATAAAACGTCGAGAGCAAAGTATGAGGGTACCATGAGAAGTTTTAACGGGCAGGCAATCATTCGATGCCTAATCAAAAGGTGAAAAGGGGTCCAGAGCAACAACAACAACAACAAAAATTATTGCGTCTGATACTAGAATAGATCACTAGGAAGGTGGCTCATGAATTACTTACGGAGCTAAGAGCGAGGAATATCTTTGGCAATATGGTGTAAGGAGAGTCAGGTTACGATCCTGTGGAATTGTGGGTTATGGGCCCACCATGTGGGTTAAAGGTAGGAAGAGTAGTGACATCTTGCACGGTCATGATAGCAAGGCAGGTCAGAGGATAGCCTGTCTGTTATGTTGGCAACAAATTTTGGTACCAAGGGCGAGGGACGAAGAGAACCATTTTCCTGCTCGTTAAGACGAGGCGGACCAATAGGCAAAGTTCTCATCCATCGGTGGCTACCGGAATGTCACCAACAATAGTAACATGGTCTCACTGACAAGGTTGTACATCGGGGGGTTTTATAAGCAGGGAATTATTCCTGCTTATATCATATGGATCACAAGAAGGTTAAACAAAACAATGGAAAGGAAATAAGTGGTTATTAGGATAATCAGACCAATGGAAAGGAAAGGTGTTTATACCCAAGTATTAGGGTATAACTTTCCCAAGGAAAGGCAGAGCATGATAGGGCTCCAAGTATTAAAGCATTTAGACAAAGGGGCAAGGAATTTATGAGGTTTATCCATACAACGGTGTTTGGATAAATGATCAAGAACAGTTAGCATTGCGCTCCCAAATGTTCTTGTTGATTATCGGAGTACCACACACATGCTTCGGGATAGTGTTGACATGGTCATCAGGGAAATGTTAGACTTCGGATACACAAAGTATCCATCGGAAACAACTTAGAAAATAAGTCATACAATTTCAGCAAGGAAAAGATGAGGGATTGGCCGACGGGATCAGCAACAATCCATCGGCATGTCAAAAAGGATGTATTTCCAAAATTATATGAACAAGTTTGTGTTGGGGAAGGCAAGAATGTTGTCGATGATAATTCAAATCATCGAGGGGCAAGGATGGTACTTATCACCATGAATTCGATTGATATCCTGGAAGAAGTCAAAATGTTGACGGTGATCACGACAAAATTTTGTTGAGAGACTCTATGAAGATGGCATCGAGCAGCGACGACATTAAGCAAAAGGAAGGATGAAGTAAAAGGCTATGAGAACCATGGATTCGACACAAGCTCGAAATCAAACTTATTGTTCGAGATGAAATGATAGGATGCGGAAGATCGACGCAAGCTTAGCTCGTCGTCAGGAGTTGTGCTCCGGGAAGAAGGACCAGGTAGCACAGTTAAATTAGCATGATAATGATATAGCTGCTCAGGCTAGGAATGATGTGACGGAGTATCACTCCAGTTAAGAATTTACAAGAGGTAGTGCAATGACACAATATCGTCGAGATAACACAAGGCAATACTTGAAGGTAGATCAAATTAGAGGTTGGACAGGTGAAATGACTTGCAGGAGACAAGTATTTTAACTTGTCCGGGAAATGGAATTAAGGAGAAACTATGGTCGGAACCACGGTCGCGAAGGATCAATTCACCGATACCAGATGATATTATATCAAGGAAATAGTTATTATTACAAGAAGCTTACATGATAAGTTCCACATCGGGTCCATGGGCATGAACAAAAAGTTCAAGGTCGACTCCCACTTCTTTAATGCATAACCTTTCATTCACTTCTTGTTTTCGATGAAGTCGTGGTGTTGAAATTATATCTGGCAGAACGCCAGAAGAGTTAGACTGGTGAGAACTCTCAAGTTCACACGGATTTATGGAAGGCATAAGTTCAACCCATAGTGGCATCTTAGGAACATATACCACAAATCTCAGGAGTAATATAACACAAGCTCGAAGGAAGAGCATGGTTGAGAAGGCAGAGGATACAATTTACCAAAGGCAATGTATTTCAGGGGAAGAGCGCACAAAATTTTGAATATGAAGGAAACTGCCGGATAACAATCCAATAAAGGATTCAGCAGTCCTTAATGGATCTGATGTGAGTATCAGTACTCAATCAGAAGAAGGAAAGAATGCAAGGCATCGGATTATAGATATATCTGGATAACTTCAAAGCTTGAATACAAAGGAATTATGATTTTCATATCAGAAGATCAGAAGCAGAGGCTCTGATCAAAAGATGAGTAAGTTGAATAGACTTAGAGGTGCACCCGATCGAATCTTGATTGGGCAAGAACCAGCTCACCGGAGCGATGTCGGAGCCGGAAAGAAAATTTCTAAGGATTAATTGATGATTGCGAGTATTCGCTCACACGTTGAATCCATAGGAACAGAATGACAACCACAAAGAATTTTAAAGAATATTACTAGACATATGGAATTAATCCTAATGCAAGCAGGCATGAATTTCAAAAGCAACAGGGGGGTGCAGAGAAATTTAGGAAGATCGATTAACAATGGGAATGATATTGCGAAGCACACGATCAACTAGGGATGAACGAATCCCTGATAAGTGTGAGGAATTATTCGCAGTGCGAAAGAAGCTGCAAAGCAGAAGCACAAGGATTCTCGGAACAACGAATAGTAATAGGTTAACTTGTAATCATCAAGAGCAATTGGGAATGATTGTATGAACGACACGCGTAAGTCGTTATCCATATGATTATAACGGTGGTAGGGAATTGCAAAGGCGGAGGTCACAAGGGTCTCGGGAAAACATCGTAGAGTAACTACTGTAATCTTACAGTGCGAAAGAAGCGGTCATCGGTAATGTCGGGGCTCTCCGGGAGGAAGTAGTTACGAGATCCTAATGTTAGAGTTAGCAAAATCATTTAACCCGAATGGAAGAGAGATCCGAGTCCCAGAGTATAGACGAGGAATAAAAGATCCTAATACCACCCAATTGGCGACGTGGGCCCGTAAGCCACACAGCCAAGTTAGTAAAACGGTTTCGGTTTCTAGACTCAACTTCGGCCATTGAGTTGGAAAGGGGGATCCTACAGGTAGTCGGCTCTGATACCAACTTGTGACGCCCTCGATTCAATCGTACACTAATCATACATGCAAATGTGTACGATCAAGATCAAGGACTCACGGGAAGATATCACAACACAACTCTAGACACAAATTAAAATAATACAAGCTTTATATTACAAGCCAGGGCCTCGAGGGCTCGAATACATAAGCTCGAATACACAAGAGTCAGCGGAAGCAACAATATCTGAGGACAGACATGAGTTAGACAAGTTTGCCTTAAGAAGGCTAGCACAAAAGCAACATCGATCGAAAAGGCAAGGCCTCCTGCCCGGGAGCCTCCTAACTACTCCTGGTCGTCGACGATCTCCACGTAGTAGTAGGCATCGGTGGTGGCATCTGATTCCTGGGCTCCAACATCTGGTTGCATCAACCGGAAAAAGAAGAAAGGGGGAAAAGTGGGAGCAAAGCAACCGTGAGTACTCATCCAAAGTACTCGCAAGCAAGGATCTACACTACATATGCAACATTATCAAAGGAAGGCCGTATATGTGGACTAGGCTGCAGAAATGCCAGAATAGAGGGAAGGCCTAGTCCTATCGAAGACTAGCATCTTCTGGAAACCACCATCTTGCAGCAAACAGGAGGGAGTAGAGTAGCATAACGTAAAGTAGTAGTAGTGTTATCAACCTCGGTCGGAGATCCTTTCTCGACTCCCTGCGAGAAAGAAATCCCAGAGCCATACTATCCAGTTATCATCACAATCCAATTCTCATCACCATCCAGTTCTCATCACAAGTATCCAGTTCTAGTTGTATCGATTGGGATACAACTCCAAGTGTCCATTACCGTAGGATAGGCTATCGATAGATGTTTTCTTCCCTGCAGGGGTGCACCAACTTACCCACCACGCTCGCTTAACTCCGGCCGGACACACTTTCCAGGGTCATGCCCGGCCTCGGCCAAACAATACGCCGCAACCCGACCTAGGCTTAATAGAGAGGCCAGCACGCCGGGCTAAATCTATGCCCTGTGGGTCATGGGCCATCTCCCAAGGAACTCCTGCGTTGACGCTATGGGCGGCCGGTGAGCAGACCTAGCTACCTCCTTCAACAAGGCAAAGCGCCACGCAGTCCAACCCGGCGCGCCGCTCAGTCGCTGACGTCTATTAAGCTTCGGCTGATGTATACGACACAGAACGCCCATACTATGCCCACGTGATGGTTAGTGCTATCAGGCCAGAGGCCCCTCGGATCAAATATGTAAAACGTAGTGGATTAGGAACGCGCGGTAACAAGCAGAGACTCACGAAAGATGTGACCGCGTTGCCCCGTCTCGAGGACTTGCGGCAAGGGCTAGGAATGCCCAACCACGCCTCGTAATTATCTCGCGGGCACCCTCCAGGTCAACCCGACTCCACATCACTCGCAATTAAGCTCGCGTGGGTACCCCTCAGGGTCGACCCGTCTTTAGTAACATGGCTCAGTGTAAAGTCATACTAACCATAGTAACTGTGTGTCTAAACATCAAGGGGAAAGCCCGAGGAATCACCCCGGTGAATTCCACTTGATGTAATCATCAAGGTGAACGTAAGAGGATTCACCCTCGAGGTCCAAACTTGAGGGTTGCCTGACGAGTTGTATCGGAAGTGGTTAAAGAGGAAATCACCCTCGATGACCATGACCGAATAGCTACACTACGTGGTTAACATCGGAAGTCCGATGAGGTCTCACCCTCGGTACTCGATAGTAACCCAAAGAGTGTCGAGCAACTAAGGGAAGTGATGTGCGTGTCGGGCCTGGTCTCCGATCCCGTTGATCGGGTCTTCGATTATCCGGTAGGCGATCGGGACAAAGTGGGGGTCACCGATGGATCTCTAACCAACCTATACTAAGCAGTTTAGGATAAGGTGTAAGGTACAACAAGAGGTTACAAAAGCAGGCTATGCATCAGAATAGGAGCAATCAATAACAGTAGCAAAATCTAATGCAAGCATGAGAGAATGGAATGGACGATATCGGGATGATCAAAGGGGGGGCTTGCCCGGTTGCTCTGGCAAGGAGGGGTCGTCGTCGACGTAGTCGATCACAGGGGCAGCATCGGTCTTGGGGTTTACCGGAGAGAAGAGGGGGAAGAAACAGTAAATATAAAGCAAACATAGCATCACAAAGCGTAACATGGCAATATGCTGCGCCGGGTGTGACCTAACGCATGGCTACACGATATAGGTGAAGGGGGAATTCAACCGGGAATGTATTCCCGGTTCCGGACCTGTGTCAGACAGATGACCGGAGGGGGAATGTTCCATGTTCAGCATGCTAGAGGCATGTGACAGATGAACGGACCGCATATTCAGATTCGTTGGATTTTTCTGAGCAACTTTCATGCAGAAAACATTTTCATCCGAGTTACGGTTTATTTTCTATGAATTTCTAAAGATTTAAACATTATTATGGAATTATCTAAATTAACAAGAATAGAAATATGACGTCAGCATGACATGCTGATGACGTCAGCAGTCAACAGACTCGCTGACCTGGTCAAACTGACCTGTGGGTCCAGCGGGACCCACATGTCATAGACAGAGAGCTAATTGAGGTCATTTTAATATAAACAGAGCTAATTAAGGGGGTGGGCCCCGGGTGTCAGTGGCTGCATAGGTTAATTAACCATTTTAAATTTACACTAAGGTTAATTAGCGAGTGGGGCCCGCCTGTCATTGACAAGGGACGCCCAGTCAGCAAAGTTGACTGAGTCAACTTAGTCAACAGGGGCCCGCGGGGCCCGCTGGCAGTGACCCAGGGGGTGGCCCTGACCGGCCACGTCGGCAGGGCGCCGGAGAAGGCTCCGGCGACCTCTCCCGCGGCGGCACGACGCCGGAGACGGCCGGGATTCGCCTACAGGGGGCCAACACGGGCGCGGGCGCGGCGTTGCTCGAACGGGAGAGCCCGCTGTCGTCAGGCCGAGGCCGGCTCGCTACTGGAGCTGCCGGAAACGGCGTCGGCGACGAGAGTGGCGGGGGCCCAAAGCATGGCGAGCTCGCGCGAGACGAAAGCGGGAGTAAAAGGACGACGCACAACTCCTACGTCGACTACTCGAAGCCACGAACACGTTGGTGAGCCCGGCGGACTGGGACGGGCTCTACAGCGAAGGCCGCGAGCTCAACAGCGGAGCCAGGGTGCGGCAATGGCGGCGCGTCGCGCGGAGCTTGCTACTGCGCGGAAAGAGATCAAGGACGGGGAGAGGAAGGGGGGTGGAGCTCACCGAGCGGCACGCCGATGGCCCTTGGTAGTTTAGGAGCGCAGGGGAAGCCGGAATCAAGGGATCTCGCCGGCGACAGGGGTGGAAGGGGGTGAGCTCGTGCGACGTCAGTGGTGCTTCCCAGCTCCACCTGGGGGCACCTGACGACGGAGTCGACCCCGGCGGAGCTTCACGACAAGACGGCGGAGCGAGGCGGTGGCTGTGGCCGCGGTGACGACGGAGAACGGCGGCGAGCGCGCTCGGGAGGAGTGAGCGCGTGAGGGAGAGGGGAAAGGTGGATCTGGGGGAGGAGAGGCGCAAGTGGGAGTGGGGAGCTGACGAGGCCAGGAGGCTCGGCCTTATCCCCTCGGCGCGAGTAGCGGGGTGGCGAGGCGGTCGGGCGGCGATCAGCAAGGCGCCTCGGTCGGGTGAACAGGGGAAGGGGACGACCATGGGGAGGAGTGGGCTGGGCTGTGCACTGTAGCAATGGGCTACAAGTGCACAGTAGTAGCTAGGCCCTTTTCTATTTCCTTTTTTTTATTTACAGTGAGAGAAAGGGAATTATTTGGCCAACTATTTCACTTAGCAAAAATTTGGGAGGTGTCCCATTAAATCCCTGGTGATCATAGATGATTGCCACAATTATTTTGGAGACCGGAAGAATTCATTTGGTATTTTTCAAAATAGGATAGCATTTAAAAATGCTGAATTGGTCCTGTTATAATTGCTAATGTTCATCTTTGCACCAAAGTGATGTTGTGTTCCTTAACAAATAATTGTTATGGAATTTTTGACAGATGATGAACATTTTTCCGGCAACTTTTGATCAACTTCAAACTTCACTTGAATTTGAATTGACTGAAATTTCAAATGGGATATTGGACAAAGGTGATTAAGCACTGTTTGGGTAAATGATTAGCTTAATCACAGAGGGTTACTGTAGCATGACACTGGGGGTGTTACACGACTCCGGCACGGTGAACGGGTAGCACGTCTCGTACTTGATGTTCTTCGCCAAGGGCCAGTAGTGATCGCCGCACGCCTGCGTCAGGTAATGCACGATGTCTGCCGGCGAGCCCCAAAACGGCATCGGGCACTCATAGCAGTAGACGAAGGGCTCCTTGGAGGCATCGACCAGGCCATCCATGAAATGGTAGTGGCTGTAGGGGACGTTCCGCCAGTTGAATATATGAGCAAGTTACTACGATATTTACTAGTCCCTCCGTTCCTAGATATAGGGTGTATAGTTTTTGGCACGGAAATTAAAGAACGCACATGGAGGGAAAATTTCACAAGTTTTGGATGAGATTACACCTGACTAATTGACATGAGGAAATAGAGGAGCTTGCCCGATATAAGGAAATGTAAAGAAATCCCTAAAAAAATTATCCAAATAAGTGGTGCAATGCAATACACCTTATATTTCAGACTTTTTCTCAAAAATCTATACACCTTATATCAAGGAACGGAGGGAGTACAAAATAAATCATGACGGCTATAACAGAGATTAAACTAATCATGCGGACTAGCATAGTAGATGAACAGATCGAGTCTAGGACACATAGTAGAAACATGAATTCTACCACGATTTCAAACGGGAAGGACAGAAACACATACGGTGCAACGGGAGCAGCACCATTGGCGTTGAGGTTGTCGCCCATGTCGTTGAGGAAGAGGTTGCCGAGGTCGGGGAAGAAGTCGTCGTCGGTGAAGTCGTGGCTGCTAGCAGTCACGAGAGTGCGCTCCCCAAATGTCAAGCGCGCCCGAATGGAGCGCAGGAGGGAGTGGCTGTAGGGGACGTTGCGGCCGCCGAATGGAGTGCCGGAGTAGCCCACGAAGCAGTAGATGGTGCTCCTCCCTAGTCTCTATTCTTATCTCTATCTCTACTACTCTTCTTTGTTTTTTATAATATACTAGCTGTAGTTGTCAAATCAAATAGTAGTGCGCCGTCCACTGCACGCCCAGCTGAACACGCCTCCTCGCCTCCATTAAACCCGCATGCAAACCGAGAAACCTACTCCGGCCCGTGGGAGGAAATTTGCCGGTTGCCGCGGGAGGGTTATTCTGCAAATTTTCAGCAACTTAGCATGCGACCGTTTGATCTCAGATCCAAGGGCTGCCAGCACCCCGTATCATGGTCGCACCTACTGTCGTGGTTCTAAGTCTGACAGTAGAATGGGGGTTAGGTATGGAGAGGCAAGATCCTAGCTATGGAGTAGTTGTATACGCAAGAGATTTACGAGTTCAGGCCCTTCTTGGAGGAAGTAATAGCCCTACGTCTCGGAGCCCGGAGGCGGTCGACTGGATTATATGTGTACGTGTTACAGGGGTGCGAACCCTTCTACCTGTGGAGGGGGGTAGCTTATATAGAGTGCGCCAGGACCCCAGCCAGCCCACGTAGCAGAGGGTTTAAGGTACGTTAAGACTAGGCGTTACTGGTAACGCCTTACATAAAGTATCATTATGATCATAAAGACTATTTAACTACAGACCATTTGGACACCGAGTGGCTCTTGGACTCCTGGTGGTCGAGTGGGTCTTCATGGTCGAGTGTCTTTGAATCTGTCGAGTGGAAGCCTACCAGGTCGACTGGAAGGCTGCTTCTTTAGCGAGTGCCCTTATGGAGGGTACCTTTGGGTAGGTCTATGACCCTACCCTAGGTACATGACTTCATCATTAGCCCCCGAATGGATCGAGGTTTGCGTGAGGAAGGAGTTGATAATCTTTCCGACCTGTTCTTCGTGTTGCGAGCGTGTCTTACTCTGGATCAACGACCCTTTAGTGATGACATCAACTTCTCTTTCAGTCGCCTTGATCCATTCTTCACATTTGTCGAGTGAACTTTGTGAACTTGAGGATTTCCGAGTGACCGATCGGAGGAAATCTGCTATCTGACAGGTTGCTCCGCGGTTAGCGGATTTCGCGGGATCTGAATTTTGGGAAGCGCGCGAAGCGGAGAAAACTGCGGCACTCGGATGGGATGAGATGATGACGCCTCGATCTTCGCGCTGCCTTTTTCGCCACGTATTGCGTGCGCGCCTGTTGCGGGATTTGACGGGATTGTCTGGGCCTACCGGTCAGCCACTCGTAAGCGGCCCCTTATAAAGCATCGGACAGGATAGTTTGAACAGTGCGACCTCAATCTTCTCCTCTCTCCGCCTCCAAACCTTCTTGCTATGCTCTTAGCCTATTCGGCACCGCAGCTTAGCACCTGCGTCGCCGGCGACCATGGTGAAGGAGAAGACCGCAACCTTGGAACGGGTGAAGAAGGCGGCGGCGAAGGCTAAGGGGAGAGCGCCCAGTCGGGGCGGATCTTCTTCGCGGTACAAACTGCCGCAAGGTTGGTTCCAGGGAGACTGGATCCGCTCGACCATCACCGAGAAGGACCTCACCGATCTGGCCAATGAGGGACTGATCCCCCATGGGTCGGCGAGGCTTCCGGGAACGGAGTGGCAACCGCAGCCTGAAGAGGGTGAGTGCGTTCTCCTAGCCACTCACGTAGATCGAGGATTTTCTCTGCCGCCGAATCCTTTTTTCCGGGGGTTTCTGAACTTTTTTGGAGCGCAACTCCATCATTTCACCCCCAACTCCATTGTCTACCTTGCTGCTTTCATTTCGTTGTGCGAAAATTTCTTGGGCTGTCGGCCGCACTGGGGCCTCTTCAAGCACATATTCACCTGTCGCTCTCAGACGGTGAAGAAAACGAATCCGAATGACGAGAGAACCCAAGTGATCCAGATGTGTGGGGGACTCGGGGTCCAGATGAGGGGGAAGAGCGCTTTTCCGGCTATGACTCTCCCCGACTCGGTTAGAGGGTGGCAGTCGACCTGGTTCTACTGCCAAGACCAGCTGACGCAAGGCGATCATTGGACTCCCTCCTTTCTCCATGAGTCGAGTGAACAAGCCATCTTCCCTGAAGGTGCTACCAGAGGAGAAGGCCCAAGTAAAACTGTTGATGGAACGCGTAGTCCAGCTCATTCGCGACGGGGTGACCGGCATGGATCTCCTGGAGGTTTTCCTCCGACGTCGTATCCAGCCACTCCAATACCGAGGCCATCCGATGTGGATGTACTCCAGTACGGATGATACCACTCGGATCCATCCAGAGGAGGTCGATGACGCCACACTGGAGAAGTGGATGACTGCCATCAGAGGAAACAAAGATAACCCTCGCGGAGCTAGCAGGATTCCACCACTCGACCAGACTTATGAAGTGGACAAGGTATAACCACTTATCTAAGACTGTGATTCGGCTGCATTCATTCTGTTTAGATGTCAATTCGTCGACTGACTTTTGCCTTGTTTTGTTGTCATCTAGGTCACCACTGAGATGTACTCGATGCCCAACGGGGCGCAGGAACCAGTCGAAGAAGAAGAAGGAAGCGGAGGTGAAAGCCAGGAAGAATGGGAGTCCAACGGTGAGGAGGATGAGGGGGACGACAGTTCTGACGAAGAGGAGGAGGAGGAGGAAGAGGAGGAAGAAGTCGATCCTCCCCGCTCGGAAGGAAGGTCCAAGATGATGCATGACCCGGCGGCCGGGCGTGGTAAAGCTGTTGCGCCCACTGGACAATCGACGAAGCGACCTCGGACAACTTCCCCTGCGCCGACTGAGAAACCGCCGAAGCAACCTCGAGCAACGTCGTCAAAGCCGGCAAAGGCCCTGCCCAAAATGCGGATGGTCATTCCCACCATCTCCGGGTAACCAGCATAACTTGTATTTCCCTATTCAACATGAGTGTACTTTTGGTCGACTTGGTGACTGATCAGCCGATTCTTGAATCTGCAGTGCTGCTACCTCCGAGACCTCAGCCAAGCACGAAGATCAGGAAATGGAAGATGCCGCCACCTCCAACCTTGGTATGATCTCTGTAGTTTTGCTTTTAGTCGACTGGATTTCCATGCTTACTTTTGAATCTTTCTTGTAGTTCCGCCTCATGTCATTGATCTCCCCGATGATGACGAGGAAGCACCATTGAGGAAGAGGAAAAACAAGAGGATGCCTGCTGGCAAGGCTGCTCCAGTTGTGACGATACCTGAGACGTTGGCTTCCGAGGGAGGCAACCCCACTCGGGCATCTGTGTCTTTTGCTGAGCCGCTGACAAGTGCTCGACCCACTTCGTCGACTGCTGATCCACCATCGCTTTTTGCTATACACCACGTCCCGGAAGACCAAGTGAGTGCTGCTAAGGAGGCTATACGCCAGGCAGGGATCATGATGGAGCAAGTGAAGGCAGTCCGAGAGGCTAGCCAGGCGGCCTATGATGCTAGTTCAGCTCTCCAGAGCAATGTCCAAGTAAGTCGATCGTTGCTTGCTCTGTTAGGATATGCTACCTGAAACTGTTTGCTCCGTTAGGATATGCTACCTGAAACTACTTCTTTCTGGAGATTTCCATATCTGTACACCCACTGGGTGGGTGTGTAGATTGAGTTTTCGTGGGGGCACGCTGAGGGCACCCACTGGGTGTAGTCCCCGAGACTATGGTGGACTGCGTGCAGTCGACTATAGTCTTTATACTGTGAACTTCTTCACTCGACCTGGACGGACCAAGTCGAATGGAACCATAAAACCGGTGGGGGCACGCTGAGTGCACCCAGTGGGTGTAGTCCCCGAGACTATGGTGGACTGCGTGCAGTCGACTATAGTCTAAAGAACTTTTTTTTACCGCGGCTAACCGATGACACTTAGCCATGGTTTTGGAATCATAACCTTTTTGCCTCTTTTGGTCGACTGGTCAAATCAAATTGGTAAAACCAGTGGGGGCACACTGAGTGCACCCACTGGGTGTAGTCCCCGAGACTACTGTCGAATGCTTTGATTCGACTGTAGTCTTAGAAATGCTATGATTTTTCCTTAGTCACTCGAAAGTGATTTGTCTTTGATGTCTTTCGTTGGTTGACTCTTTGTAGAAATCTTGCGAGCTTGTGGCTCGTTATACTGAGTTAGAGAACAAGCAAATCCAGCTCAACCTCGACTTGAAGCTTGCTCAGGAGAATTTGCAGAAGTCGAAGGATGAAGCAAAAGGTATGGCTGGTGAGAACTTTGACGACTGTCTTTGTTTTTCTGTTCATTCTCAACTCTGTTCTCATTGTTGCTTTGCAGATAAACTGGAAGAGACTTTGAAGAAGAAGGACCTTGACCTTGCAGAGGCACAGAAGGCGGCTTTGGAGAAAACAAAGCTCGCTGAAGAGAAGCTTGCCTCAGTCGACAAACATGAAGATGAAAATGCCAAGCTGAAAGCCGCTCTTGACGCGGCCAACAAGGAAGTTAGTCGACTGAAGAACGACAAGATTGCTCTGTCTGAGAAGGCCGGCCAACTGGCGGGGAAGCAAAATGACCTGGAGATTTATCTTGGAGGACTCGCCAAGAAGCTGTTTCTCATGCTTGAAGGTAATCTCTTTTACCCGAATGTCTTTCTATCACCGGCTTATCGCATGATCGTTATTTTGAGTCTGAGCTGTGTTTTCAGAATTCTGTCAAAACTTCAAAGAAGAAACTAGTCAAGTGGAGACCAGCCTGGACCCCATCAACTCTCCTGTTAAGGACGAAGCTGCCATGAATGTGCTCCGACTGGAGTCTCGCGTTGGTAGCGTGGTGGATTATCTTGCTCGGCTGAAAGCTGCGGTGTCGCGGATCGACTCGACTCTCTGGCCAGATCAGACACTCCAAAATGACCTTGAATCCTTAATGACTCGACTGAATGAGATTCCAAGTCGAGTGCAAGAATGGAAAAAGTCTTCTGCCAGGTGTGGTGCTGATGTTGCTCTGTCTCTGGTTCGCGTCCACTGCAAGGAAGCGCAAGAGGACAAGTCAAGGCCCTCAAAGTTGCCAACACCAGGAAGTATGACTTCCGATCTTTCATGAAGACCTTCATCGCTGCTGCTACCCGTATTGCTGACGGAATCGACCTCGACCAGTTTGTTGCGCCTTCCAGTCCTCCACCGGAGGAGTAAAAAACTTCTAATTCCGACCTTAAATTTGCCTCGGAATGCCGAGTGGTTTTTGTAACCGACAAACTTTAACATGCTTAACGCCTGAGTCCCTTTGGATCCGTAGGACGTTTATCCGAACTTTATCTATCTTTAAACATGCTTTATTTGCCTTCGAGAGAACTTTGCTCTTCATTCGACTTGTACTTCATTCGGCTTGAGGTGAAACTCTAGTCGACTTGTACTTCATTTATCTTGCAGGTAGAGGTGGAGCACAGACTACGACTGACCTCGTCGTCCTTGCGGGTTGGGATGGACCACACGTTGTACTTGTGGTGAAGCTCCAAAGGAGAAGGTAACAGTCGACCTGCACCTCGTCGTCCTTGCGGATTGAGATGAATTCCTTACTTAGGCGAGCACTGGACTGCAGCTAAGCCCCCGAATGGGAGGTTTGCTCTCCACTCGGTAGGATTTCTATTACTTAGGCGAGCACTGGGCCGCAGCTAAGCCCCCGAGTGGGAGGTTTGTTCTCCACTCGGTAGGATTTTTATTACTAGGCGAGCACTGGGCTGCAGCTAAGCCCCCGAGTGGGAGGTTTGCTCTCCACTCGGTAGGATTTTTATTACTTAGGCGAGCACTGGGCTGCAGCTAAGCCCCCGAGTGGGAGGTTTGCTCTCCACTCGGTAGGTTTTTTATTACTTAGGCCAGCACTGGGCTGCAGCTAAGCCCCCGAGTGGGAGGTTTGCTCTCCACTCGGTAGGATTTTTATTACTTAGGCGAGCACTGGGCTGCAGCTAAGCCCCCGAGTGGGAGGTTTGCTCTCCACTCGGTAGGTTTTTCATGGCGTAGCTTTGAAGGAGAAGGTAGCAGTCGACCTGCACCCCGTCGTCCTTGCGAAGCGTTCTTTATTTTGTATGTTAAGGTGAATCCTTGGGCTGTCTCTAAGCCCCCGAGTGAGAGGCTGACTCTCCACCCGGTAGGATTTTAAATACTTAGGCGAGTACTTGGACTGCAGCTAAGCCCCCGAGTGGGAGGTTTGCTCTCCACTCGGTAGGATTTTGAATACTTAGGCGAGTACTTGGACTGCAGCTAAGCCCCCGAGTGGGAGGCTGGCTCATCACTCGGTTGGATTTTGAATACTTAGGCGAGTACTTGGACTGCAGCTAAGCCCCCGAGTGGGAGGCTGGCTCACCACTCGGTAGGATTTTGAATACTTAGGCGAAGCGGATTCGCAGCTAAGCCCCCAAGTGAGAGACTGGCTCGTCACTCGGAAAGGATTTTTTTTGCAAACTTAGGCGAACCAGATTTGCGGCTAAGCCACTAGGGGAAATTTCAACAAAAAGTAATAACAATCGCTGGGAAAATCATAACATTCTTGTCTTAAATAGCAAACTACAAAAGTACTTTTATTACATCTCAACCGAGTGAGTATTTAAGTATAAAAGGGGCAGAGCAACTCCGCATTCCAAGCTCGAGGCTCGTCGATCTGGCGATCGACGTTGTAGAGATGATACGCTCCGTTGTGGAGAACTCTTGTGACGATGAAGGGACCTTCCCAAGTGGGAGCAAGCTTGTGTGGTTTCTGTTGATCCACTCGGAGGACCAAATCTCCCTCTTGGAAGGCTCGACTCTTCACATTTCTGGCATGGAATCGACGCAAGTCTTGCTGATAGATAGTCGAGCGGATCAGGGCCATCTCTCTCTCTTCTTCCAAGAGGTCGACTGCATCTTGCCAGGCTAGTTCCGCTTCTTCTTTAGAATATAGTTCGACTTGAGGCGCGTTGTGAAGCAGGTCACTCGACAGAACTACTTCAGCTCTATAGACCAGGAAGAATGGAGTTCTCCCAGTCGACCGATTAGGAGTGGTCCTCAGTCCCCAGAGAACTGATGGAAGTTCGTTGACCCAAGCTCCTGCTGTGTGCTTGAGATCACGCATCAGCCGTGGTTTCAGCCCTTTGAGAATGAGGCCGTTTGCACGCTCTGCTTGTCCATTCGACTGAGGATGAGCAACTGAAGCGTAGTCGACCCGCGTGCCCTGAGAGGCGCAGAAGGCTTTGAACTTGTCATTATCGAAGTTTGACCCATTATCGGTGATGATGCTGTGCGGAACTCCATATCTGAATATCAACCCTCTGATGAAACTGATAGCAGTACATGCATCGAGGTTCTTGATGGGCTTGGCTTCTATCCACTTGGTGAACTTGTCGACTGCTACTAGCAAATGGGTGAAGCCGCTTCTGCCAGTTCTCAGCAGTCCAATCATGTCTAACCCCCAAACAACGAAGGGCCAAACGAGTGGAATGGTCTTCAGGGCTGAGGCGGGCTTGTGTGACATGTTGGAATAGAACTGACACCCTTCACACTTGTCAACTATTTCTTTTGCCATTTCATTTGCTTTCGCCAAGAAAATCCCGCCGGTATGCTTTAGCCACGATGGTCCGAGAGGTCGCATGATGGCCACAGGTCCCCGAGTGGATATCCTCAAGAATTATCTCGACCTTCTTACGGCATGATACACTTCGGCCGACTCTACCACGCTTTCTCGAACAACTATCCCTTGATCATCAGAAGGCCTTGGATCGACGGACGATCCGCTGCTTCCTCTTCTTCATTCTCTAGGAGTTCTTTTCTTAGGATATATGCGATGTACGACATCGTCTACCGGGAGTGATGACCACAACTTCCATAATCAGGTCGACCACGGCTGGGACCTCAACTTCAGTCGGATCATTGGCACTCTTTTGCTGCGGGGTTTCTTCTGTGAAAGGGTCCTCCTGTACTGATGGTGCATGAATGTGCTCCAAAAAGACATTGCTGGGAATGGCTTCCCTCTTGGACCCTATCTTCGCTAAATCATCCGCAGCTTGATTTTTCAGTCGGGGTATATGATGAAGCTCTAACCCCTCGAATTTCTTCTCCAGCTTTCTCACTGCATTACAATAACCTGTCATAGCTGGGCTTCTGACATCCCACTCCTTCATCACTTGATTAACAACCAGATCTGAGTCGCCGTAGACCATAAGGCGACGGACGCCGAGTGAAATGGCCATACGCAACCCATACAGGAGTGCTTCATATTCTGCTTCGTTGTTGGAAGAATCAAAGTGAATCTGGAGAACATACTTGAGCTTATCTCCTTGGGGGGAAACCAATACAACCCCCGCACCAGAACCGTTCAGCATCTTGGAACCATAAAAAAAATAGTCCAGTGCTCCGAGTGAACTTGAGTCGGAAGCTGCTGTTCAGTCCACTCAGCGAGGAAGTCTGCTATTGCTTGGGACTTTATAGATTTCTTTGCCTCAAATTTGATATCAAGGGGAAGGAGTTCAATTGCCCATTTAGCCACTCGACCAGTTGCATCTCTGTTATGAAGAATTTCCGACAATGGGGCATCGCTTACGACTGTAATGGAATGATCAGAGAAATAATGAGCAACCTTCTTTGTGGTCATGTAAATCCCATAAACAAGCTTCTGATAGTGAGGGTATCTTTGCTTTGATGGGGTCAGCACTTCAGAAAGATAATAAATTGGGCGTTGAACTTTGAAGGCTTTTCCTTCTTCTTCCCGCTCGACCGTAAGTACGGTACTGACGACTTGTCCAGTGGCTGCAATGTAAAGCAACAAAGGCTCTTTGCTGATAGGAGCAGCAAGCACCGGTTGGTGGAGAGCGAGCTTTTAGCTCGCAAACGCTGCATCAGCTTCGAGTCCACTCGAACTTGTCTGACTTCTTCATCAGTCGGTAAAGAGGCAATGCCTTTTCACCGAGGCGAGAGATGAATCGACTTAAAGCGGCCAAGCATCCAGTAAGCTTCTGGACATTGTGCACATGCACAGGGCACTTCATTCGGAGTATAGTACCAATCTTTTCGGGGTTAGCATCGATTCCTCGCTCGGAAACGAGAAAACCGAGTAACTTTCCACCAGGAACTCCAAATGTGCACTTCGATGGGTTAAGCTTGATATCATACCTCCTGAGATTGGCAAATGTTTCAGCAAGGTCAGTCAACAGGTCGGAACCCTTTCGAGACTTGACCACTATATCATCCATGTACGCTTCTACATTCCGACTGATTTGAGTGAGCAAACACTTCTAAATCATCCTCATGAATGTGGCTCCGACATTCTTGAGACCGAATGGCATGGTGACATAACAGAAGCACCCGAATGGAGTGATGAATGCTGTTTTGATCTCATCGGGTCCATACAGACGGATCTGATGGTACCCGGAATAGGCGTCTAAAAAAGACAGCCTCTCGCATCCCACAGTTGAGTTGACTATTTGATCAATGCGAGGAAGAGGGAAATGATCTTTCGGGCATGCCCGATTGATATGCTTGAAATCGATGCACATGCGCAACGATGCACATGCGCAACGACTTGTCCTTCTTGGGGACCATGACGACATTGGCGAGCCACTCGGAGTGGTATATCTCTCTGATGAACTCAGCCGCTAAGAGCCGAGCCACCTCTTTGCCAATGGCATTTCTCTTATGGACGGCGGACCATTGAAGATATTCTTTAACCGGTTTTACTTTTGGGTCGACTCGTAGGCGGTGCTCAGCCAGCCCCCTGGGAACACCCGGCATGTCAGCAGGCTTCCATGCGAAGATGTCCCAGTTCTCACGGAGGAACTGGATGAGCGCTTCTTCCTATTTTGAGTCGAGTGTTGTTGAGATGTTGGTCGGAGCAGCACTGGGATCAGTCGGGTGAATGTGAACCTGTTTCGTCTCACCGGTCGACTGGAATGCTGACTCCGTAGCGGGCTTCTTAGCTCGCAACAAATCACTCGGATCTGCAGTTTTCTGATACTCTTGTAGCTCTACGACTGCCAACTGAGCCTCGGCGATCTTAGAGCCTTTCTGGAAGCACTCTTCTGCCTTCTTCCGATTACCCGTAACAGTGATCACGCCCTTGGGACCAGGCATCTTCAGTTTAAGATACACGTAACATGGTCGGGCCATGAAACGTGCATATGATGGCCTTCCCAGAATAGCGTGATAAGCGCTCTGGAAATCCACGACCTCAAAGGTCAACTTTTCTTTCCGAAAATGTTTCGAATCACCAAAAACTACATCAAGAGCAATTTGGCCGAGTGACTCAGCCTTCTTTCCAGGAATGACTCCGTGGAAGCTCATGTTGCTGGTGCTGAGTCTGGACATCGGAATGCCCATCCCTTTCAACGTCTCTGCGTACAATATGTTCAAGCCACTACCACCATCCATCAGAACTTTGGTCAGTCGAGTGCCTTCGACAATAGGGTCGACCAGCAATGCTTGCCTCCCAGGGGTGGCAATGTGTGTCGGGTGATCGGACTGGTCGAATGTGATGGCGGTCTGGGACCATTTCAGATAATTAGGCGTCGCCGGAGCGACCAAGTTCACTTCTCGATTAATAACCTTCAATCGACTTTTGCTTTCGACGTCAGCAAAAATCATCAGGGTGGAATTGACCTGGGGATATCCATCATCACTGTCATCTTTGTCCTCAACTTTGTCTGTCTCTTTATCCTTATCCTTGGGCTGTTTCCCTTGGAACTGCTGGATCAAGAGCCGACACTGTCGAGTGGTATGTTTTGGATAAATGAGTTTACCCTCTTCATCTTTCTTCGTGTGAATATGACATGGCAAATCCAACACGTCATTTCCATCTTGGTCTTTCACCTTCTTGGGGTTCCAAGGACCCTTAGGTTTCCCCTTGAACTTTCCTGGGGTCACAGCCAAGGCCTCTCCAGGAGCAGCTGGCTCGGCTTTGCGCTTCTGCTTCCGACTGGAATTTTCTCCACCGGCCTCATTGGCGGCCGATTTGTATTTACCACTCCGAAGCCGATCCTCTTCTTCACCATTTGCATACTTGGTGGCAATCTCCATCATCCGACTCAGGGTCATATCTCCAGTTTGACTGAATTTCAAACTCAACTCTCTGTTCTTGACACCTTCCTTGAAGGCACAGACTGCCTGGTGATCAGATACATTCTCAACTGTGTGGTGCAAAGTGATCCACCTCTGGATATAATCCCTCAAAGTTTCACTCGACTTTTGCACACACGACTGCAATTCCGTCAACCCTGCTGGTCATTTGCAAGTCCCTTCAAATGTCCTGACAAACACTCGGGCCAGATCTTCCCAAGTGTAAGTACTGCTGGGTGCTAACTGATTCAACCACGCTCTGGCTGAACCCTCCAACATAAGAGGCAAATGCTTCATGGCTACCTCATCGTTGTCGCCGCCGATCTGAACAGCCACTCGGTAATCTTCAAGCCAGGTGTCAGGCTTGGATTCACCAGTGAACTTAACGACTCCGGTCGCCAACCTGAAGTTGGGAGGAATCGCCGCGGCTCTGATGGCTCTGCTGAAACACTCTAGTCCCGAGACATGAACTCTGCTGCTGGAGGGAACATCTCTATCATGGCCGTCTTGGTGAGCTCTGTTCCTGTCGACCAAACCTTGAACGATAATAGATCTCGCATCAAAGCCTGGTTCCCTGGGGTCGACTGGAACTCTTCGCCCAACACTGTGCTGGCGTCTATCGTCCTGCTGCTGAGGAGCGTATGATCCACCCCTTGGGGGAGGAGTGGGCGCTCGACGTCGATCATTGCGATCGAATCGGTGCTCATACTGCTCGCAGCCCTTGTACTGATCATCACGCCGGCCTCCACGTTCCTCACGCCTCGGGGGCGATCTCGGACTATGGGCCGACTGAACTGAATTTGCAGCGACGGATCGGCTGTGAATCCTGTTCCGCGACTGTGATACGACTGAGTTTTGGTCTCCTGCCGCCCGGAGCAAATCTCTGATTTGTAACAAACGTCTACCTGCCTCCAACTGGGAAGGCTGAATAGACTCTGCTATACGGGCGGCAGCTGCTAAATTCTGGATCGGAGTTCGATATACCTGAGTTGGTGGCTGGAAGAGCTGACGTCGACTGGATTCTAGAACCCTTGGTCGCGCGCGCTCGTCGAGTACTCGCTGAAGGTTCTCCAGTCGAGTGCGCCAGCCAGGTGGCTGTGGCCGCGCATCCTCCAAGGCACGAGCCTCGGGGTTTCTCCAACGATAGGAGTGTGAAGTGCATCCATGTTCCGGCGAAGCTCCTGCCTCTGAAGCGAAGTGAGGGGCTCGGGCAGGTACTCTTCGTGGGCTTGCTCTGGATCGCCTCCACCGTCACCTCCGTTGGTGCGGGTGAATCCGGGAGGACTGCGTGGTCCATCGACCATCAGAACCTCTGCCGCTGGGTCACTGCTATCGCATTCGGACGCAGTCTCAGCGGAGCCAGTCGACAGGTCGAACATGCCGTAGAGAGATTCGTCGGGCTCGATCGCCGCGACTTGGGGGGTGGCCGACTGGCAGGGCCATCGCATGCCTCACCCACCGCTGAAGCCTCGACCGACTGGAACGCTTGCTCCGGTGGGAAACTGGGAGCGAGGACGGCACAGGAGCTGACCCATACTGGGTCGACGATTGCCGTAGGACGACGCCGCGGACACACGCGCGAAAGTGCGTCGCTCCGCGGACGGGGAGCGCGTCCACGTCGAGTGGAGCCTCCTGAAGCCAAGCGGAGTCGTCGGCGATGAACGTGAGTGCACCGAGACGGAACTCATGGCCGTCGACCAAAACTCCACCTGAAACCATGACGTAGGAGATCGAAAGAATCCCAACTTCTCCAACAAATCGCTAGAACACCTGCCCCACGGTGGGCGCCAACTGTCGTGGTTCTAAGTCTGACAGTAGAATGGGGGTAGGTATGGAGAGGCAAGATCCTAGCTATGGAGTAGTTGTATACGCAAGAGATTTACGAGTTCAGGCCCTTCTCGGAGGAAGTAATAGCCCTACGTCTTGGAGCCCGGAGGCGGTCGACTGGATTATATGTGTACGTGTTACAGGGGTGCGAACCCTTCTACCTGTGGAAGGGGGTAGCTTATATAGAGTGCGCCAGGACCCCAGCCAGCCCACGTAGCAGAGGGTTTAAGGTACGTTAAGACTAGGCGTTACTGGTAACGCCTTACATAAAGTATCATTATGATCATAAAGACTATTTAACTACAGACCGTTTGGACACCGAGTGGCTCTTGGACTCCTGGTGGTCGAGTAGGTCTTCATGGTCGAGTGTCTTTGAATCTGTCGAGTGGAAGCCTAACAGGTCGACTGGAAGGCCGCTTCTTTCGCGAGTTCCTTATGGAGGGTACCTTTGGGCAGGTCTATGACCCTACCCTAGGTACATGACTTCATCACCTACCACGACCGTCGCGTCGCACGCGCGGTCGCGCCCTTGGAGATTTAACATGGTGCGTTAGGCTATCTGATGTTGGCATGTCATAAATAGTCATCACTTAGTCACTCATACTACAACAAGGTTAGCTACAAGGTTGGCTATAAGTGTATATTTTTTTACTCCTCTCTATCTATTTCTTCAGATTTTCCGTCCCATAATATAAGAACGTTTTTGACACTAGTGTAGTGCCAAAAACGTTCTTATATTATGGGACAGAGGGAGTACTAGTATTTATTGCATTTGCCAAGGAGTGACCTCTTTCAATGAAATGGTGTTGCTAAGTTTGCTTCATTTAATTAGCTATAGACTCAAAATTGTCTTTTCACCTAGGTACACGCGCTTAGCACCGCTTTCTTCCTTGGGTCACCAAACTAGTCTCTCTCTTCTTGATTAACTTGCCACATCAGACTTTATGCCTATGTGGCAAGCTTAAGCACCAGAGGGAGCAAGTAAGTACAATAGTGCGCTTTACATGGCATTTTTGCATACGTGGAGGAAAGAGAGGCAAGAAAAAAGTGGAGAAGTGGGCTCTCATGCAAGAGCCAGCCTCTACTGCATGGTGGAGCATTGGGAGAGGCACCTGTACGGAGGTGGTCAGGATTCGGGAGACTCACGCCAGTCATAGCGTCGCAGTTAAAATGATAATGGCAAGTCAAATCACGGGGCCCCACCTGTCCAGCAAGAATTTGTCACAAATCACAGCCCTGCGTTTGCAGCAGCCTACTCCCTCGTCTTCTCGCATCTCTGTCGAACCGACTAGGCGGAACTGCCCCGCGGCCTACCGCGCAGGAAAAGCCCCGCCCTTGACTTTTAAATAGTATACAATATACTAATTTTGTATCCATGTGAAAGTGCGTTATATCGACTAGAGGGGGGGTGAATAGGCGATTTTTATGAATTCTTCACTGAGGAATTTGCCGGTGAGGAAATTCCTTAGCGAAGAAATACTTGCAGCGGAATAAGTACTCAGAAGTAAGCATAACATATTACAATCATAGTCATCATGATGAAATGAAGACAATCACAGAGTACAGAAAGCGTAATCACAGGATAGCACAAGATGAAGACAAACAGACTGAAGAAATTGAACTGAGGAAATTGAGAAAGTCTTGACCAAAGTCTTCAAACACAGATATGACAAACACTCAAAGACAAAGAATGAGGAAATGAAAGGGTTGAGGAAATAGAACCAGTTAGGTTGGTGAAGACAATGATTTGGTAGACCAGTTCCAACTGCTGTCTCAGTTGTACGTCTGGTTGGAGCGGCTGAGTATTTAAACTCGAGGACACGCAGTCCCGGACACCCAGTCACTGAGCATGCAGCTCAGGACACTAAGTCCTCACCGTATTCTCCTTGAACTAAGATCACGCAGACCTCGTCCAATCACTCGTGGTAAGTCTTCGTGACTTCCAAACCTTCACATACTTTGTCTACAGGAAATCCACAATTCCTCTTGGATGCTCTTGACCTTGTCGCCTTACAGTCTGTAAGAAGCACTGTCTTCTAAGGTATAAAGCGTCGGATCCACGCAGGTTCAATTTCTTGATGATGCTCAATCAATTTGGTTTTGTTGGGGTTTGGTTTTTGGGTTTTTCCTAACTTTTGTGATTTTCCTCACTTGATGATTTTCGCTCAAAGTCATAAGAGGATGTGTTGCTCTCAAATGACAAGTGTCAAGTTCTCTCGGAGCATCCAACCAGCTAGTGGTTGTGGGGGCGGCTATTTATAGCCTCGGGAGCAGCCCGACATGATAAGACATAAATGCCCTTCAATGATATGACCGTTAGGTGGAGATATTTTGGGGACAGCTGGCGCGCAGCACAGCAACGGTCGGAAATTTGAATATCAAATTCCTCAGGGCTATCATGTTCCTCACAGTGTAGGCAATTCGCACTGGCGAATTCCTAACTCCTCAGTAAGAACAAATTCCTCAGTGATCAGAAGAGCTTCGTCTCTGTCACTGAAGAAATTGACTGAACTGTATGAGATTTCCAAAAGCTTCACTCGAAGGGTTTGGTAGGTGTAGGATTTTGAGTTGAGCATCAAATGGAAATTTTCCCTTTGTATTTCCTCGACCCCCTTTAACAAAGACGGTGTTTCCTATGACTCAAGAAAGAGAAAATGAAACTACGAAAACAAAAGTCTTCACGCTTCATGTTCCTCAAGTGAATACCAAGTCTTGAGGATCACACCAATTTCTTCACTTTCAAAGTCTTCGTAAAGTCTTGAGAATATCAAAGTCTTGATTGAAGATCTTCATTTTTAGGGTCGACTTTCACTTGTAAATATCAAACTCCTCATAGACTTATAGACCTGTGTACACTCACATACGCATTAGTTACTTAACCTATAAGTCTTCAATACACCAAAATCACTAAGGGCACTAGATGCACTTACAATCTCCCCCTTTTTGGTGATTGATGACAACATAGGTTAAGTTTTCAACGGGGATAAACATATGAAGTGTAAATACTGATAATGAGGATTTTGATTGCAAGATATAGAAGAACTCCCCCTGAAGATGTGCACAGTGAGGAATTTGCTTTTGAGGCAATGCACGTTTGAAGAATTGAATCATGGAGATCTCCCCCTATATCTTGTAATTCATACACGCATTCGATATATAATATGAGGAATTTGAAATGCATGATGAAATATGGTGCTTGATGCTATGCAATGCATGCATAAAAAGTATCAGAGCCCATGCGTATGAGGAATTTGATACTTTTGCAAGAGCATAAAGCATAACTACTATAACCAGATCATAGAGCAAGAGCATAATGCATCAAAAGTATCAAAGCACCATCGGGTTTAAGATTACAACTCGATCCAATAAAAGGTTTCAGAAGAACGAGAGTTGTAACTTAATAAAATACTGTATATAGACAAAAACGAGACCCGCTTGAAGACTAACTCAAATTTCTCCCCCTTTGTCATCGAATGACCAAAAGGATCGAAACTGAGGACTAACGCTCTTGAGGAAATCAAGTTGAAGACGGAGCGCCAGCATTGTCGGGGTTGTTTGTCGAAGTAGGACCAGCAGCAGTGTCTTCCAAATCTTCATTTTCATCAGTGTCGCGAGATGAAGAATAGGAGCTGGCCACCAAGGAAGGAACTTTGACCTTCTTGGACTTCTTCGGAGGAGGTGCAGACCAGTCAAATTCTTCCTTGAGTCCCATTGACGCCAGTTCTTCTTCATTATAGACATGTGAAAGAACAGCCCAGGTGCGCTTGAAGGTTTCATGAAGGTAGTAGTGGTTTTTCTTCACTGCATTATGAGTAGACGTCATGTTGTAAAGAAGAGTACCAAACTGACGTTTGACCCACTTATGATTGCGATCAACCTTCTGATGAAGACTGAGGAGTAATTCACGATCGATCATCACCACAGGTGCAGTTCCTTGAGGATTTTGCTTTCTTGAGGTATTTGCTTCGAGTCATGTGTGGCAGAGTCATCATTGGTGGAGTAAGATGTCGCTTGCGAAACTGTCCATCCAATGGACGAATGCCTTCATCTATCACAGCAGTAGCCTTGCCCTTTTCATCAGCTGAGGCAATTGGCCGTTTGAGGACTTCAATCGGGGGCAGATAGCTGCAGTGGTTCAAAGTATCAGCCTTGTAATTCAGTGAAGATCTTGATCTGATGAATCTCATAATCCAAGGCGCATAAGGCTTCAGCTCAAAAGGTGACATGGCAATGTTAGCCAGAGTCCTCATGAAGAAATCATGGAAATTGACAGAACGCCATGGATGATGTTGAAAAGCATATTCTTCATGATGCCAACGACTTCTTCATCATTCGAGTCGTGGCCCTTGATAGGACTCATAGTCTTCGTCAAGATTCGATAGACGGTCCGAGGGACATATAATAATTCCTTGACGAGGAATTTGGTTCTTGGTGCCTGCCTTGGCTTCAAAGGCTTCATCAGCACTTGCATATAGTGATTTGAAAGTTCATTTTCTTCATAGATCCGACGTGCACCATCAAGCGGAGGACTGAGTGGAAGGGCACGAAGCAATTCAATTGCAGGTGCCTTGTAGTGAGTGTTTTCAGTCATCCAATCTAAGACCCATGAATTGACGTCTTCAGCGTCTCCGGTGATGTGCAGGGTGGCATAGAACTGAAGAATTAGCTCTTCGTTCCAATCACAAATATCAGTGCAGAAGTTTAGAAGACCTGCGTCATGAAGAACACTTAGGACGGGCTCAAAGCCTGGCAGCGACTCCATAACCACATGAGGAATATGAGCATGATCGAAGATTTTGTCCTTGTTGAAAAGCACCGAGGAATAGAAGTTGGCTTGACCGGCAGTCCGTAAGCGCCTCTTCCTAATTCGAGCGTAATCATAAGGATTATATTGTGAAGAACACGTGCTCGGCAAAGAAATCTTCAGCCTTGAACTTTTGCTTGGTTGAGAACGGATTCTTCCGCTTGGGCAGAGGGGTGTCGATGAGTTGCATCACCACCTCGGGAATCATAAGTTCAGGTTCTTGACTTGAGGAATTTCTTGGTCCTCAACTTGTGTACCGAGGAATAGCAAAGAAGCAGTTTCATCAGACTAGTGGCTGGAATTTCTTCATGCATAGAACCCGTTGGTTGATTTTCTTGAGTGTCTATTTGGACAAATTGCGTGCAGGGGAGTGAGGAACTTGTTGAAGCGGGGTGAAGAGAGGAGTATTGGGATGCTGACTTTCCCAAAAGTCATCATTGATCACTGGAGTGGTGCATCCAATATCCACATCTTCATTCTCAATTTCCTCAGTACCAGCTTGAGGAAATTCATGGTCTGATGAGGGAATTACTGGGGTTGAAGGGATAGCTTCCACTTCAATTTCTTCATCAATCTTCTCCGACGAAGCAGCAGATTGATGTTCTTCATCAGATCCGGTTGGCACCTCATATTCTTCTCCAAAAGGAACTACTTCCTTTGATGGTATGGAGGAAATTGGAACAGCATCAATTGGGTTCTCAACAGAGCTGGTCATTGACTTCATTTTCTTCGCAGCCGAAGAATCTGACGCAGCTGATGCTTTCCTTTTCTTCACAGCAGCTCTTTCCGCAGCCTTGGTTTTCTTCACATCAGAAGCAGATGGAAGAATTGGAGTTGGAGTTGGCGCAGGAGGAGCTGAGGAATTTGGTGTAGTTTCTTCAGGAGCAACTGATGCAGTTCCCCTGTCTAGAATTTCTTCAGGCGCAACTGATGCAGTTGCCCTGACTTGAGCAGATTCTTCAGGCGCACCACTAGTGGGTGCCCTGGCAATTTCTTCAGCGGCTGGAATTTCTTCATCAGCCCTGGAATCAACATTTTCTTCAGCAGGCTGAACTGAGGCTTCAGCCTGAGGAATTTCACGCTGCAGTGCAAAGAAGCACTTGTGATTTTCTTCACGATCGATTTAATCTGGTCTTGACTCCTTGCCACTCAGCATAGTAAGAATCGAAGTTCTTGCTGAGGTTCTGAATTTCAGTTTGGATTTGAAGGAGTTCCTCAGGTGTCATCTTTACAACATTTTTCTTCAGGAACCTCTCCTTCCTGTATTGAGCCTTTTTGATTTCCCTCGCCTTCTCAAACTTCCATTTTTCTTCAGCGATGAAGTGAGTCAGCGCATGACTTTGACCAGGTGTCAAAGGAAGATCAGGCAGAGGGGTATTGGGATCATTGTGCCAGAGGTCGATGAAGTCGAGGACTTTCTTCGGTCCAAAAGCAAAGGGCACAGGATGTACCTTTGGCTCTAGCAGCCCTGACTTGGCGGTCTCTGATGATTTCTTCAAGTTCTTCATCAGATGCCTCATCATCAGATGGCACGTGGACTACAAGCTGTTTCTTCCTTGGGCTAGGCCGAGGACCACGTCCAGCTGTTGCTTTTGTCTTCATCAGAGATGGGCCAGATGAAGAATTGGGGGCAGCTGAGGAACTTGCAGAGATGCCTGAGGCAATTGAGAAACCAGCAGTCCTTTGACATGTAGCTAGGCGCACAGGAACTGAAGGGTTGGACGGAGCAGTTGAGGACTTTGGTGGAGCAGCAGCAGTGTGAGGAATTTGCTGCTGAGGAATTTGCCTGGAAGGAGCTGCTGAGGAACTTGGCCGTGAGGGCGCAGATGATGAAGCACTTGGCTTATTAGCAGGCTTCTTTTGCATTGATTTCCTCGGTTTGACCGAGACCTCAGTGGCAGCAGCAGCGGCAGAATCCTCATTGAATTTCTTCACCGCTTCCTTTGCTTGCTTAGCCAATTTTGCTTGGCGTTTAGCCCATTCATCAGGAAAGTCCTCACCACGTTTGACGCTAGTGGGATCAGCTATTTGGCCAGGTGCCAAAGGAGCTCTTGGGCATGGAGGATTCAAAGCTAATTTCTTCATGTATTTAGGAGTTACATATCGGTATTCCTTCCATTACCGTGCCCATCTCCGTTCAATCTTCTCAGATACGCACCTTATGCGTTGGTTTTTGCTTTCCTCATCGTGTACGATGAGTCAGCATATATTTCCTCGGGGATTTCAAATGCTGTCATGACCTCGTGTTTCTTTCCTCCCTTCGCGGCTTCTTACCATCTGCCATTTTCTTCAAGTGATGAAATTGAACAATTGAGTTCTCTGAAGAAGTGTGCAGTTTTTCTTCGAGGAACGCTGCAAATGAGTTAAGTTGATGAGAACCTAGGGATTCAGCAGCGGACATGTGTACCTGTGAACAAAGTATAGGTGCGAGGAATTTGAAGAGGTCATATGCGTTCTCAAAAGGTTTTTCAAAAAGAAAAAGTTTGAGGATTTTGACCAGATGAACCTTGAAGAATTTCACTAAGCGTTCTTTGTCTTAGGTTCCAGAGTTGTATAGATCGAAGATCCACACAATTGAGGAATCTTGAAGAAAATCATTGCTTAGAGAAACGAGTCAAGAGATTTGAGGTGTTCATATGTGTGAAGATTTGAAGAATAAACACCTTTGAGGAATTTGAAGAAAATTTGAGAATCAAAGCGAGTAATAAAAGTAACTTTTAATTTACCCGAAGTGAAGAACACGACGAACTGAGATGAACAGATTAGAAGTTCGTCCGTTCAGATCTTCCCCGCCCTAACTTGGCAGAGGAAAACAGCTACGGCGACGGCGGAGTGAAGATATTCCACGGTCGGCGCGAGTACGTCGGCGAAGAGGTCAAGGCAGTGAAGCTTTTCCTCACCGGCGACGATTGAGTAGCGGCGGTGCTAGGGTTTTGAGGAGCTCGAGCGGGAGAGAGGTCGAGCGGAGTAAAAGAGTGAGGAAGGGAGAGAGGGGTATTTATAGCCACGGTGAAAAACGGATCGTCCGAAGATTTAGGACGAACATGCCCCTGACCGCTTCCCTTCTCACGACATGTGTCACCCACGTACTGTGTAGTGGAGATCGTGTTCGATCGTGGGTGAATATAATAATGCATCGTGGGATGCGGAACGGTTTGAGCGGCAAAACCGAGGTTTGGATAAGATTCGTTTTAAAGTTCCGTTCGCAATTTCTTCAGCTGTCAAGGACACAGTGAAGAATTTGAACGAGTTTCAAAGTAGAACGCACATGAAGAATTTGTGAATGGATTGGGTTGAGTATAGCATAGAGGGAAAGGGTCCGATCACATTCACTTAGCAGAAAAAGCGACTTGAAGAAATAGCCATAAGTGAATGTTGTAGAGGACATAAATCCATATATATATATAGCCAATGAAGAAAGACGACGGAAATAGTGAAGATTTTGCAAAGTTGAAGAATTTGAAAAACTGAAGAATTTCAAAAACTGAGGAAAAATTCAAATTGAAGATTTTCAACTTTGGTGGTGGCGTAACCCAATCAGATAAGAATGATGATTTCAGACACCGCATTACAATTGTCGAGGGTTACGAGAATCAAATTCTTCATTAATTTCTTCACACTAAGAGTGTTCTTCTTCATTGATTGAAGAAAAACGTTTCTTCATGTGTTGCACATCTAAGTCATCAATTTTGCATAAGTGTTAGGATGTGTGTCCTTTTCAAAGAACATTTGAAGATTCTAAGATATTTAGCTCACACCGCAACTTGCTAAATCTCTTCTCATCCAAGGGCTTAGTGAAGATATCAGCTAGCTGTTCTTCAGTCTTCACGTGCTCGATAGAGATGTCGCCCTTCAACACATGATCACGAAGAAAATGATGACGAATTTGAATGTGCTTTGTCTTCGGAGTGCTGAACCGGGTTGTGAGCAATCTTGATGGCACTCTCATTGTCACAATAGAGAGGCACATTCTTCACGTTGATGCCGTAGTCCTTGAGGGTTTGCTTCATCCATAGTAATTGAGCACAACACGAGCCAGCAACAATGTATTCAGCTTCCGCAGTGGACAGTGATACGCAGTTCTGTTTCTTCGAGGACCAACAGACCAAAGATCGTCCGAGGAAATGACAAGTGCCAGATGTTGACTTGCGATCCACACGATCACCAGCATAGTCAGAGTCAGAATATCCAATGGGATCAAAAGTAGAGCCCTTGGGGTACTATAATCCTAGTGTTGGTGTGTGAGCTAGATATCGAAGAATATGCTTCACAACCTTATGGTGTGATTCCTTCGTGTAGCTTGAAATCGGGCACACATGCAAACACTAAGCATTATATCTGGCCTAGATGCACATAAGTACAATAGAGAACCAATCATGGAGCGGTATACCTTGTGATTGAAGTCAATACCATTTTCATCAGTGCATAGATGGCCATTAGTGGGCATAGGAATTTTGACACCTTTGCAATCTTGCATGCCGAATTTCTTCAGGACATCTTTGAGGTATTTCTCCTGAGATATGAATATGCCATTGTGTTGTTGACGAATTTGAAGACCTAAGAAGAATTTCAACTCTCCCATCATAGACATTTGATATTCTTCACTCATCATATAGGCAAATTCATCACTATAACGTTGGTCAAGACAGCCAAAGATAATATCATCAACATATATTTGGCACACAAATAGTTCACCATCATAAGATTTAGTAAAAGAGTAGGGTCAAGTGAACGGAGTGAAGCCATTCTTCACGAAGAATTCCTTCAATGTATCATACCACGCCCGAGGGGCTTGCTTGAGGCCATAGAGGGCCTTATTTAGTCTCAAGACTTTGTCGAGGATTCTTTGGATCTTCAAAACCTGGTGGTTGAGCAACATATACTTCTTCCTCAAGCTTACCATTGAGGAATGCACTTTTCACATCCATTTGATATAAAGTGATATTGTGATGGTTAGCATAGGCGAGTAATATGCTTGAATAGACTCAAGTCTAGCAACAGGTGCAAAAGTTTCATCGAAATCAATTCCTTCAACCTGCGTGTAGCCTTGAGCTACTAGTCGTGCCTTATTCCTCACCACAAGACCATTTTCATCTTGCTTGTTGCGGTAGATCCACTTTGTGCCAATGATATTATGCTTGCGAAGATCTCGGACGTTTGACCAGTTCCAGACATTGTTGAGCTCGAATCGATGTAATTCTTCTTGCATGGCCTGAATCCACTCCGGCTCCGTAAATGCTTCATCTACCTTAGAGGGCTCTGTGATAGAGACAAAAGCATAGTGCCCACAAAAGTTAGATAAATGTGAAGCTTTTGAGCGTGTGAGAGGACCTGGCGCTTCAATGTCATCGATGATCTTGTCAACTTGCACTTCTTTTGCAACGCGAGGATGAGCTGGTTGTTTTCGAGGAATTTGACAATTTTCCTCAGCACCATTTTCTTCAGCATTATCTTCAGGTGCATCAGCTCGACGTTCTTCGCGTACAGGAATGAATTCTTCAGCAGTTTCTTCAGTAGGAATGACATCCTCAGTTGCCTTGAACCTGATAGAATCCTCAGGTGCTGGTTCGTCTAACACAGAAGGTAGGTGCTCTCTTTGCGAGCCATTAGTTTCATCGAACCGCACATCTACAGTGTCAACAATCTTGTGAAGTGCGATGTTGAAGACTCTGTAGGTGTGCGAGTCCTTTCCGTAACCAAGCATAAAACCTTCATGTGCTTTCGGTGCAAATTTAGAGTTGTGGTGAGGATCTCTAATCCAGCATTTAGCACCGAAGACTTTGAAATAACTTACATTGGGTTTCTTGTCTGTGAGGAGTTCATAGGCAGTCTTTTTGAAGAATTTGTGAAGATATACTCTGTTGATGATGTAGCACGCAGTGTCAATTGCTTCAATCCAGAAACAACTAGGCGTTTTGTATTCATCAAGCATAGTGCGAGCCATCTCAACAAGAGTTCGATTCTTGCGCTCCACGACGCCGTTTTGCTGAGGAGTATAGGGAGCAGATAACTCATGAGTAATACCAAGTTCATCAAGATAAACATCGAGACCAGAATTCTTGAACTCAGTTCCATTGTCACTCCTGATGTGCTTGATCTTCACACCAAAGTTGGTTGAAGCCCTCGAGGAAAATCGTTTGAAGATTTCCTGCACTTGATTTTTGTAAGTAACAATGTGTACCCATGTGTAACGAGAGTAATCATCAACAATAACAAAGCCATATAGTGATGCTTCATTAACGACAATTTGAATAATGATTGGGACCAAAGAGGTCCATGTGAAGCAATTCAAGGACGAGTAGTGGTCATGATAGTCTTATTTGGATGCTTGGCCTTGGTCATTTTTCCAGCTTCATAGGCTCCGCATAGGTGATCCTTGAGGAATTTGACATTCTCAATGCCAATGACATGCTTCTTCTTCGCAAGCGTGCAGTAAATTCCTCATGCCTGCATGACCAAGTCGTCGATGCCATAGCCAGCCTTTTCCAAGCTTTTGCAAGTAGACACACGGCTGGTTGTGGTCCCGTGGAAAAATCAACAATATACAAGTCTCCTCTCCTAAAGCCTTCAAGACTTTGGAATTGTCAGCTTCCATAATCACAACACACCGATACTTGCCAAAGATAACAACCATATCAAGATCACAAAGCATTGAGATCGACATGAGGTTATATCCTAAAGACTCAACAAGCATGACTTTGTCCATGTGCATGTCCTTAGAGATAGCAACCTTACCAAGTCCCAATACCTGACTTTTGCCTTTGTCAGCAAAGATGATATGCTTCAGATGTGACGGTGATAAGGTAGCATCGATCAATAGATTCTTGTCACCAGTCATGTGATTTGTACATCCACTATCGAGAACCCACTCAGTGGCTTTGAGTTGATCATCCTGCAGATGAATTAGTATAACTTACGATCTCATATACTTCATCAGTGAAGAATATGATATCAAGTTCATCAGATGAATTTCATCAGTCAGTATTTAGATAAGCAGTAGGAGGACGTGTGAAATGAGAGTTCATTTCATCATGATTAGCCTCAAGGCCCTTTCGTGCAATTTGTCGTGCCCCCAAAGAAATTCTTAAGACGTTTAGGCACGACTGGAGACCTGACCCTGCAGAAGAGATTAGTTCTTTTTCTTCACCACCCACATCTGAAGGGGTGGCAAAGAGTTCATCAATCTGCGAGCACCATACGAGAATGGTGGCATAGAGGCCAAACCATTTCGTTTCACATAAGAGGGGTTAGGGTAAGCATATGAATAAGCAGAGAAATTCTTCGAGGACTTATGAATATATTGGTTTGAAGAATAATGCACATATTCATTGCCCTTAGCTCTACCCTGCGAAACAGAGTTATTAGCACGATGATAATCATATGAGGACTTTGATCCTTTTGAGGAATTTGATCCACGTGAGGAATTTGGTCCGTATGAGGACTTGGATCCATATGAAGAATTTGGTCCATATGAAGAATTTGATCTGGGGTTCCTTTTCTTCACTGGTGGTGTCATGAGGACACTCACATGAAGACTTTCAAGGCATTTCTTGGGAACCCAGATTTTCTTCATAGGGGAACCGTTTCTGCAGTTAGTGCCAACATATCTAGCAAATACTTCACCATTCTGATTTTTGAACAGTTTATAGTTGGAGTCAAATGACTCATCAACAGAATGAGGAAATTCACATGTAAAACCAGATAAGGTAGATGGATCAACTGGAGGTCCCTTTGCAGCAACCCATGAGGTTTTGGGGTACTGCTCAAAGCTTCCAAAGATGTTCCATCGGCATTTAATTTCCTCTCAAATGCGATACCCTCTTTCCTAGGGTTTCGTTGAGGATCTGCTTTTAAGCACATCACAAAGAGTCTCGATGCCCTTTGAGGCTTTTGTACATGCCTGTCATGTACAATTCCTTCGATCTGCATCGTCGGTGATACTAGCAATGTCCTCAGATGAGGAATTAGTGATAGCAGAGGCAGGTGAAGAATTTGTAACAGTTGAAGCATTTGAACATTCAGTGAAGAATTAGCGATTCACGCTCAATGCACTTTAAGCATGGAGGAACAAATTCTTCCTGAGAAGCGCTGATTTGTTGAGCAAGTAATGAATCGCGCTCCTTCTGAAGATCTTCATAACTCGCTCTTAGCTTCTCAAGATCTTGCTTTCTTTGAAGAAATTCATAAGAAAGTTTCTCATGATCAGATAAGAGAGTGCTATGATGACCTTGAAGGTTGTCAAGCTTAGACTGAAGTCTCTGAAGATTTTCAGTCAGGGCTTGAGTGCGATCCATTTCTTCACCTAACATATCATCACTCTTATCTAGCATGTTTTGAACCTTTTCAAAAGCCCTTTGTTGTTTTATAGCAATCTTAGCAAGTTTAGAGTAGCTGGGCTTGAGATCCTCATCGATTCATTTTCACCGGATTCAGAGGAGGTGAAATTGAGTACCTTGGCACCTTTTGCCATGAAGCAATAGGTGGGAGCGTAGTCATCGTTTTCCTCATCAGGTTTGTCGGTGGAGTCAGTTTCTTCAGTGTTGAAGATGGACTTGCTGACATAAGCAGTAGCAAGAGCCAGACTAGCCACACCAGATTCGGATTCTTCAGACTCCTCCTCTTCCTCATTTTCCTCAGATTCAGCTTCAGAGTCCATTTCCTTGCCAATGAATGCCCGAGCCCTTTTGGAGCTGCTCTTCTTGTGAGAAGAAGGTTTTGAGGATTTTGATGATGAAGATTTTGATGATTTCTTCTTCTTCTTCACGCCATCGTAACTATAATCCTTGTGTTTCTTCTTTCTTAATTCCTTTTCCCAATCGAGGACAATCTTGGATATAGTGACCAGGTTTCTTGCATTTGTGGCAAAGTCTTCGCTTATAGTCACTAGATGAGGAATCACTGCTTCTTGAGGATTTTCCAAAGCGACCACGCCTTGAGAATTTCTGGAATTTCTTCACGAGCAGTGCTAGCTCCTGGCCAAATTCTTCAGGGTCTCCAAGGCTACTTGAGTCTTCACTCTGATTCAGATTCAGCCTTGGCCTTCGTGGCACGTGTTTTTCCATAGCCGTAAACCATAGAGATCTCTCTTTTTCAAAGCAAGCTGGAACTTCGTGAGTATTTAGCCTTCGAGGATATCAGCAGGATCAAGAGACTTGTAGTCAGCTCGTTCTTGTATCATCGGTGCGAGTGTCAAATGAGGAATCAAGCGATCTTAGCAATTTCTTCACCACCTCATGGTCGGTGATGTCGGTGGCACCCAAAGTGCTTGAAGCTCATTTGAGATGTCGGTGAGGCGATCGAAGGTTTGTTGAACATTTTCGTGATCGAGTCTTTTGAAGCGGTTGAAGAGATTCCAAGAACATCAACTCGAGAGTCACGCTGAGTTGAAACACCTTCATTTACTTTGGACAGCCTGTCCCGGATGAGTTTGGCAGATTCCAAAGCACTCACTCTTCCATATTGACCTTTGCTCAGATGGCCACATATGATATTCTTCGCTTGAGAATCGAGTTGCTTGAATCTCTTCACATCAGCATCATTCAGAGAGGGTGTGACTGAGGAAACACCTTTTGTCACAACATACCAGAGATCGTTGTCAATTGCTTCAAGATGCATTCGCATTTTGTTCTTCCAATAGGGGTAGTCCGTCCCATCAAAGGTAGGACACCCTGCTGAGACCTTGATCATACCTGCGGTCGACATAACTAAAACTCCGGTGGTTAAACCAAAATCACACGTAACAAGGGAGTACCTTGCTCGATACCAATTGAAAGTGCGTTATATCGACTAGAGGGGGTGAATAGGCGATTTTATGAATTCTTCACTAAGGAATTTGCGGTGAGGAAATTCCTTAGTGAAGAAATACTTGCATGGAATAAGTACTCGAAGTAAGCATAACAGATTACAATCATAGTCATCATGATGAAATGAAGACAATCACAGAGTACGTAAAGCGTAATCACAGGATAGCACAAGATGAAGACAAACAGATCAAGAAATTGAACTGAGGAAATTGAGAAAGTCTTCACCAAAGTCTTCAAACACAGATATGACAAACACTCAAAGACAAAGAATGAGGAAATGAAAGGGTTGAGGAAATAGAACCAGTTAGGTTGGTGAAGACACTGATTTGGTAGACCAGTTCCAACTGCTGTCTCAGTTGTACGTCTGGTTGGAGCGGCTGAGTATTTAAACTCGAGGACACGCAGTCCCGGACACCCAGTCACTAAGCACGCAGCTCAGGACACCAAGTCCTCACCGTATTCTCCTTGAACTAAGATCACGCAGACCTCGTCCAATCACTCGTGGTAAGTCTTCAGGCGACTTCCAAACCTTCACATACTTGGTCACCCGGCAATCCACAATTCCTCTTGGATGCTCTAGACCTTGACGCCTAACCGTCTGGAAGAAGCTCAGTCTTCAAAGTTAAAAAGCGTCGTATCCACGCATGATCAATTTCTTCAGTGATGCTCAATCACTTTGGGTTTGTTGGGGTTTGGTTTTTGGGTTTTTCCTCACTTTTGGGATTTTCCTCACTTGATGATTTTCGCTCAAAGTCCTCGTGAGGATGGGTTGCTCTCAAATGACAAGTGTCAAGTTCTTCGAGCAGCCAACCAGCTAGTGGTTGTGGGGGCGGCTATTTATAGCCTCGGAGCAGCCCGACATGATAAGACATAAATGCCCTTCAATGATATGACCGTTAGGTGGAGATATTTTGGGGACAGTCATGGCCAAGAAGACAAAGAACGGTCGGAAATTTGAATATCAAATTCCTCGGGGCTATCATGTTCCTCACGGTGTAGGCAATTCATTGGCGAATTCCTAACTCCTCAAGAAGAAAATTCCTCGGTGATCGGAAGAGCTTCGTCTCACATCAAGAAATTGACTGAACTGTATGAGATTTCCAAAAGCTTCACTCGAAGGGTTTGGTAGGTGTAGGATTTTGAGTTGAGCATCAAATGGAAATTTTCCCTTTGTATTTCCTCGACCCCTTTAACAAAGACGGTGTTTCCTATGACTCAAGAAAGAGAAAATGAAACTACGAAAACAAAAGTCTTCACGCTTCATGTTCCTCAAGTGAATACCAAGTCTTCAGGATCACACCAATTTCTTCACTTTCAAAGTCTTCAGAAAGTCTTCAGAATATCAAAGTCTTCAGTTGAAGATCTTCATTTTTAGGGGTCGACTTTCACTGTAAATATCAAACTCCTCATAGACTTATAGACCTGTGTACACTCACATACGCATTAGTTACTTAACCTATAAGTCTTCAATACACCAAAATCACTAAGGGGCACTAGATGCACTTACACCATGGATTGCGCCCGTGCCATGGAGCAAAGCGTCTAGAAAACGGCGGTACACATGTACGAAGTATACAGCACGCCCGTCGCGTTCGCGTCGCACCCCAGACGGTCGGTCGGTCTGGACGCTGCTCTCCGAATGGAACGCGCGTCATATTGCGTTCGCAAACACATGTGGGACGACAATTGAGAACCGACCATAGGCACACTCCCCGGCCCCGCAAGTCGGGTGACTTAATAGAAGAGGGAGACGAGCGATAGTAGTACTAGAGAAGTGTTGTAGTACTACGCTGGTGCCTGGACGATCCCTGCAAGACACGGAAGATCAGTTTGTCCATGCATGTGACCAGACTCCAGCAGACACGCCTGGATTGGCTATCGTCTACATATCGTGCAGGCTGTGTTGTACATGGCTGTAGTTGTGGTGAGAAATCTAAAAAAAGGTTTCTTGTCATCTCGCAAAATTAGGTGTCATGTGCTTCGGATCACTGCGAGGGTTAAACAGCGACAACTGAGTTGGGCTAGTCATTGGGAGCACATGCACAAACAGTGACTACTCGGCTGCCATCTAGGTCAAGCCGGCTATGTTAATTAGGACATCTATTGATGGACCCCTTTTCTACGAGTTTATCTTTAATTTGAGCTTTGTTCCTCGTCTAGTTTGTCCGTCAGGATTCATGTTGTCTCCTTTGGGCAGTGAGGTTATGATTTCTTGTCATGTGGCATTTTTTCGTGTTATATGTTATAATCCGACGCTTCAGATCAAAATGACGACAACTGCGCCTCCGGGCCACGTGCATGAAGACTACTCGACAGTCATTGACAAGGTCAAGCCGGCTCTGGTAGACAAAAGAAAACTAGTACTACTCCACTATATAGGCAGGAGCCTCCGCGCTTGCTTGCTAGTGTTTCTCTCTTCACACTGTCTCAGCCTCTCCAGATCTAAACACGACAGCGGTGGCCTCTCTCTCTCTCTCTCTCTCTCTCTCTCTCTCTCTCTCTCTCTCTCTGCTCACTGCTGGTCACAGATCCAGCCGGATCCTCTCCGTCGGGGAAGGTGAGAAGGTGCAAGTTCACGCGATTGTCCTCGGCGATGGCTCTTACCCACTGCTGGGCGCATCCCGATCAGCCTGCCTTGCCGTTCTCTCCCAAGCACCGGCGAGGGAGGGCCTCCGACCCCTTCTTCCTCGCTGTCGTAGTGTGGGCAGATCCAGCCTCCCGCCGCCCACCTAGCGACATCCCGGCGACCATCAGGTATAACTTCCTTCGAAACCGGCCTTGCTCTACTTCCCGAGCTCCTGACGTCGCTGCATTTGTATCTTTTACTATTTCTCGTGCCCCTCAGAGATAGGATCGATCGGCTGTTCGAAAACCACCTAATTTTTTACGTTTAAGAGGTAAAACTCGTACATTCACTCGACTCTAGTACTACTTGGTTCAAAGAAGGAAAAAAGGGGGTGGGGTGGGGGAGGATTTGTTACCTGAATCTAGGACTTGGTCGAAAGAGGAAATAATGGGGGCGAATAGTAGCAGAGACTGGCTATCCAACTGGTCTCTAGGTCTAATAGGGAAATAAAGGGAAACGCAATACAAACTCAATATAAACCCGATCTATTGGTTGAAAAAGGAAAGAAAGTGGGGACTGGGGGACAAGTCAACAGAGTAAGTACAACACTAGATTTGCTAGCCTCACACAGTATAAGGTGGCTATACCAAACAAAAATGGGACCAACCCAGATATCCTGTTCTAATGTTTGTTGCCCCGAGCCACTCTTATGTAATGCCACTGGTAAAATGTAGCAATGACCGTTAAAAGTAAGGACACATTAAACCAATGTTGTTTTCAACGTAATGCCTCCAAAGAATATGAATCAATGGCACTTCTTTACATGTCCTGCTAAAATTTTCCATTAAGATAAGTTGGTTCTTTTCGTTAGAAATGCAACTGTCCTGGTCCGCCTACTCTCCCGTGCCCAAAGTAATGTCGTATTTAACAGTTGTCATAGTTAATCCTAATGCCCACACTAATATCTAGCAATGCCACTGCTTTAGAAATTGCTACTGTCCTTGTAGGATTGCCATTCAGATAAGGAACATGCTTCTTTTCATTTGATGCATGTTTCATCACTTGTTAGTCACCCTCCTTTCCACCTTTTTTGTGCAAACGGAGATATACATTTCACGCTCGATCTTAGTTGAACTGCACAAATGATATCCAAATTATAGTTGAGCACTCCAGGAGCTTCACAACCAACCTTGATGTTGCTCAATTTTATTGCAACTAATGAAGAAGAAGCTATGTGGGTTTCGTTTTCTGATGGAAATGGAACCGGGGCTGGAGCCCTTTTCTTAAAAAAATCGAAGAGGAAGCTGCTAGCTCACGGGACATTGCTTCATTTTAGGTGAACTGCACCAAAAGGTTCCATGAATTGAATCATCCATGTTGGTGACTGAAAGAGCCAGCTTCAGCATCCCAGTCTAAGCACCCCCGGCCTCCATCCTTGCGACGCACAGTACACCTTGTTTGCCACCTGCTCGACCCTATTGTCACTGATAAAATGAAGTAATAATACAGTTAAAATAGAGCGAGTGTCATCTCTATCATTTCATTTCCAATGTAGATAAAGAAAGTGCTTCTCTTTGTTAAAGTATGTTTCATCAACTAGTCCAATTGTTAATGTTTAAGCGTTTCTGCAAACTGGGGTGCTTAATTTTAGTTGATATGTACAAAATAAGAGATTTGAATGTCTCAAGGCACCTCCTTGTACTACCGCTGTACACTGATGTTCATCAACGCGTAGAAGGTGTATCTGGGAGACTTGGGACGATGTCGATATGAGGCATACCATATGAGGCGCCACAGGCCCATCTCGCCTCAAAGCATGGCATACTATGATACTATCGCAATATTTTCTTCTATTTATTTTGTGTGTTTCATCAACTAGTGCCACTATAATGTAATCACGCTTTTTCATTATCTGTGCAAACAGGGTTATTCAGCTGCATTTTGGTGGAACTGCACAAATGTACGTATGGAACCGGCATATATGCAGAGTGCGAGGTGTGCCAAGTAAAAATTACCGACACCAACCATGCTGCATGCACGCATTGGCATCCACCACTACCAGTGGGATGTGTGGCGCTCTTTGTGGACAGATCTTTCTCGGCAAAGAAATCCTCTAACCAAATACTAGTAGCTTATATTGGCAGTTTTCTAGGGATTACTCTTTTCTGAAAGAAGCACCAATCTATTTTTCTTTATTTGTACATTGTGTCACAACTTTGACCCAAAGGTCCAGAGCTATTTTAGGGTGATCAGCGTAGTACTCGGAGACTGATTGTAAGCATGATTTTCATTAGCTGTCACACTGATGGTAAGCATGAGCAGGTGGAAGATTAGGTTAGTGCGAAGCTTACCTTAAACCCTACCGCCGCCGTTGAAACGAGGCGAGCATCGAGGGAACCGTGGAGAATGGCGGGGAAGCGACGTCGCGCCATCCGGCCTCCTCTTGCGGTGGGAGAACGAATACTCCTGTGGCTCCGGCTGGCTCTGCACCCTCACGAACGGCACACCATACTCGATCGATTCGTTATCCTCTGGATGCTCGACCTTTGACCTGTACGCCCACCACCTCCGCCTGACTGTCGCCTCGGGCGAATCTGTCTGCTCCATCGCCCAGAGGAGATACTCGATGAACTCGGAGGATCGCGCGTGATCGCCGCCGAGGAGTACATGTACATCGCCGCCCTCATCACCGCTGCCTCGCTGTTTCGCATACATTTCCACATGGCCCACACTGCCCTCAAAATCTCCCACTCATTGTCAAACCAACTAAGGATCTCCTTCAACCTGGCTAACTTTGATCGGTCGCCGCCAAGCGGTTCCGCCTCGATTCGCCATCGCATCCTCTCCATGGATGTCCTTCCGAGTGGTCGGTGCTAGCTTTGTAATATGGGAGGAGAGACGGTGGTCTTGCAATAGAGAAGAGGGAGAGGCGAGACGGTGGTTTTGGAATGGAGATGATGGAGAGGAGAGGAGGTGGTTTTGCAGTGGAGAAGATCAGAAGAGGGAGAGGCGAGATGGTGGTTTTGGAATGGAGATGATGGAGAGGAGAGGAGGTGGTTTTGCAATGGAGAATATCAGAAGAGGGAGAGGCGAGACGGTGGATTTGGAATGGAGATGATGGAGAGGAGAGGAGGTGGTTTTGCAATGGAGAAGAGGGAGAGGAGAGTGCGGCAGAGATTTAGGATTGGGCGAGAGGGCCGGCGCGCTGTGACTGGATCAAAATCAAAATCAATTTACCCTTCAATTAAGAAAGCGACCCCACATTAACTAGTCTCCCTTTTATTCTGGGTCATAATTGACCATGATTTTCGCACATAAAATATATGTTATATGTTGAAAAAATAATATAATTTGAAAGTACATTCAGATACGAACCAAACGATACAATTTTTGGTGACATGCATTCACATTTTGCTTGTCAAATACAGTACGTGGTCAAACTTTGACCCAAAATACGCAAAACAACAAAAATACCAGCGCCGCTCTTCCGCTCTTCTCCTCTTAAACCACCGCCGCTCCTCTCATGTTCCAATCTAAAACCAGCGTCGCTCCTCTCCTCATCCATTTCAAAACCACCGCCCCTCCTCTCCTGTTCCAGTCCAAAACTAGCGTCGCTCCTCTCCCGTTCTAATCCAAAACCAGCGCTGCTCCTCTCCTTTTCCATTCAAAACCACCGCCAAGCAGTGAAGGTGCTATGGAGAAGTAGATCGATGGAGGAGTACAACCGATACGTGAGGATCGCAGACGGCGACCCTGTGAAGCTAGCTAGGATGTTGGAGATACGGTCTTGGTTTGACAACAAGGACCAACTAGCGGCGACGGTGACATCCATGGCCAAATATCTGCAACAGAGCGAAAAGGCGGCGATACTCCCGGAGGGAGTCGCGCCGGAGTACATAGAGCTGCTCCTCTGGGCCATGGAGCAAACAGATTCACCGAATTCGATCATAAGGGAGCGTTGGTGGGAGTATCGATCCCAGATGGAGCATCCACCAGAGATTGAAGGATCGAGCATCTACAGGGTGCCGTTTGTGAGGGTGTCCTGCCAGAGCGAGCCGGTGGAGTCTTCGTCGATCGAACCCAACTGCAAGAGGAGAAAAGCAGTTGGCCCGGCGACGCTTCCCCGCCGTTGTCTCCCTTGCCGTTCACATCGTCTCACGGGGCGGCTGTCTACCGCCGAGGAATAGGAGGGGGCTGCCCCCCCCCAGCCCAATAGTCGGTCAGGTTGTGAATTGTCAGGAGGAGCTTAGGGTTGTCAGTATTTGCAGGTTGTGAATTGTGTTTTGTGTTGTGTAGAATGTTTTTGAATTTCAGATTTGCAGTATTGAGCATATGAAGTATTTTATGAATTCTAGAGATCTATTTTTGGCACTTAAAAAAATGTAGTTTCATAGGAGTATAAAAGTGCAGACAATGTGATTCTCAGAGAAGAAGCGCAAGTTTCAGCCAGATAAGAAACTGCAAGTTCAGTTTCATATAAGAAACTGCAACTTTCAGAGGCAGATCATTTATATTAACACGGCCTTTTCAAACAGGGTTAACATCATGTTGGAAGTTTAATTCATGGTCGAAAATGGAACTACCAGCCAGTTAACATCATGCTGATCAACATTCATGCATAGCACATCTTCAGATGATGCACAGTCAAAATGCCCACACAATGTCGAGTGTGCGAAACACAGACAAAACGAGGGACGAAGTTTTGGCAAGTGTTGGACGTGGTTTTGGGCTGCCCCGTTGTCGGTGTCAAAACCGGCGGATCTCGGGTAGGGGGTCCCGAACTGTGCGTCTAGGCGGATGGTAACAGGAGACAAGGGACACGATGTTTTTACCCAGGTTCGGGCCCTCTCAATGGAGGTAATACCCTACTCCGCTTGATTAATATTGATGATATGGGTAGTACAAGAGTAGATCTACCACGAGATCAAGGAGGCTAAACCCTAGAAGCTAGCCTATGGTATGATTGTTGTTCGTCCTACGGACTAAAACCCTCCAGTTTATATAGACACCGGATAGGGTTAGGGTTACACAGAGTCGGTTACAATGGTAGGAGATCTACATATCCGTATCGCCAAGCTTGCCTTCCACGCCAAGGAAAGTCCCATCCGGACACGTGATGAAGTCTTCAATCTTGTATCTTCATAGTCCAGGAGTCCGGCCAACGATGATATTTCTGCTATCCGGACACCCCTAATCCAGGACTCCTCAAGAGCCCCGAACCAGGCTCCAATGGCGATGAGTCCGCGCCAGAGATTGTCTTCGGCATTGCGAGGCGGGTTCTTCTCCAAATTCCATATACTTGTCGAATAGTGTCCGGCTTCGATAAATGATGCGCCTTGGCTTCTACGCCCAATAATGGCCATCTTCCACGTGTTTGAATGAATGCGAAAAGCCGTGGTATTTTTACACTTACCCCCTAGCTGCGCAAATGAGCCGCCTATAAAAGGGACGAGGATCTAGATCGAGTCACTCCATCCCTCCATGAAGCTTTCATCGGAGCGCCTCGACAAAAACCCATTCCATCATGGACGGTCGTGGCTCCTCCTCTCGCGCTCCCAGCCCTCGGCACGAAATTGGGAGAGATGCTCGGTCCCGCATAGCGAGCTAGTTATACTCCAAACCAAGGGATTTCTTCCCCAGCCTTCATGGTTCCGGTTCGAGCCGGACTTGCCACCTACAAGGGCGGAAAGCAAGCGGAGAGTGTCCCGATCCCTCTAAAGGAGAGCGGGTGTGCTTTATCTCTTATCTAGTAAGAGGACTCGGATTTCCAATTCATCCGCTTTCTCCGAGGGCTCTTGGAGTTCTACGGCCTCGATTGCACCACCTTACGCCTGCCTCTATTTTGCATATCGCGGGCTTCGTGGCCCTTTGCGAACTGTTCTTGGGCGTCGAGGCTCATTTTGCGCTGTGGAAGAGATTATTCTGCCTTGTACCCCGTTCTCATGAGGGGTCAATATATCAAGTGGGCGGAGCGAACTATGGCGCATCGCCGGGACTGGATATCTATCCGGAACCCCGAAGAAGGCGTCCGAAGACTGGCCTTCGGAATGGTTTTACATGGAGGACGTCCCGCTGCCAGATCCTGTTCGGATCGGCCTTCCGGAGTTTAGCAAAGCTCCTCTGAAGAAGCGCCTAAGCTGGCGCCCGCGGAGCCCCCAGAGGGAAAATGATCGGGACGTCCTTTACTTGATGAGCCGAATAAGATTACTGGCTCATGCCGGATTGACCATGATTGGAGTCATGGCAATCTGCACTATGAGGGGAGTGCAGCCGCTCCAATATAGGGGCCACCCCATGTGGGACTTCAACGGGGGGGGGGGGGACGATGCCACCCGCCATGGCTGCAAAGGGCCGGGATCGGTCACCGAACTGGTGAAGAAGACCTTGTCCGCCATGTACAAAGGGGAAGAGGAGGATTTTCTCCACGTCAGTCCACTGAGCGGGTTTTCTTCGAATAATCCTTGAAATTGGGTAAGCAAATATCTTTGTGGCCTGTCCGATCCATGTTCCTGTGGTTAAATATCTCATTTCATGGTTTCTACGCAGGAACTGCGCCGGGCCGTGGAGAAGATACACAGCCCGCCCCCACAACCCGAGGATCCGGAACGGTCCCTCGATCCGGCCTCCGAAGAGGACCAGGATATAAAGGTGGAGCTGATCGACGGGTGTTCCACCAACGTAGCATCGACAATGCTTTGGTTGCCATTACGGCCGACTACCCGGATTATTTCCGCCTCCTGTAACCGTGACCGAAGTCCGGATACCATGACCCACCCGTGCTTTACTTCTAATCACCACATATTTGATGGTGTTTCGCAGGGGGTGCCTTCGAGGCAGGAGGCCGAGCCCGCGGCGGCTAGCCAGCAAGGGGCATTACGGCCCCGCAGGCTAAAAAGAAGTGCGGTCCGGATTGAAACTCCGCCGCAACGGTATGGCGCGTCACCATATTCCCAGGATTGATTCCTGGAAGGCGTACTAACGCTGGTGCTCTTTTCAGGAAAAAGTGCGCTCGCCGGACTGAGTCCGGAGAGGTTGCCAATCGAACTTCCGCCAGCCAGGCTCCAAAGCCGGGTCCAGAAGCGGAGGCGAGCACGAGGCGTGCGTCGGATGCTCCTCCAATAGAGGATGCCGATAGATTGTCCGCCACCAACTCCGAGGTGGAGAGCGCCATGAATCACAGGTGCCGCCGGACAGTTCTTCATGACGCATGTTTCTCCCAAGAGGCCTTGAATGCCTTCAATTCGGGAGATGCGCACCTCCGTGCTGCTCAAGATGGTCTAGCCAGAGCCACAAAGCAGTATGTAAAGGACATACTGGTGAGGAAATTTGACAGTTATATATGCCAGTAGCCCCCGAGACTTAAAATAGTTAGAATAACTGATTTAAGGATCATTTGTTATGCATGATCTTACAAAAAAGAATACCCGACTGTCCCAGGAGCTTGAAGAATGCAAGGCCCAACTTGAGGCCGCACTAGCCGCTACAAGGGGAGCCACAGAGACCCCCTCTGGTAATATATGCCTCAAAAGATAAATAGTTTATGAAGTGCGGCGTGTGTGTAAATCTGACAATAATATTGCAGATGGCACCGGACTAGATCCGGACAAGCAACAACTCTTGCGCCAGTTGAAGGCCGGTGAGAGCGTGCTTACGAGGGTGCGGCAGGAGAAAAATAACCTCTGAGATGCCAACACCCAACTGGGTGAGGAACTAAAGGATGTTCATGCCCAGTTGTCTGACTCCCTAAAGGAGAATCAACGACTTCATCGCGGCATTTTTAGTAAGTGCTTGAACGAACTTTGAAAGAGTTCGGCGAGGAAGGTGACTAACATAAACATGTATGTAGGTTTGCTCACAGGTCGTCCTGAGGAGGAGATGCCCAGTTCTTCGGGTGATCTTCTTCCCGAATCGGCTACCTGCACGAACGAAGTTCGGCAGGTGATGAAAGGCGTCGCCAGGCCTTGTGGCCATCTATCTCCCCGTCAAGGCATTGGTGAGCTGGCAGAGCGGCTTCAAGGAGCACGGCGGCGCTCCGACTATGGAAGATATCGGCCTGCCGTCAAGGCGCCAGGGAGGCTCGGGCCATGGTAAAGACGCGGTACACGGTTGTTGACCCAAACCACATGGCCGAGGTCGGACCTGTGGGGCCCGATGGGAAGGAGATCCTGTAAGCTTAGTGTACGGCCAAGCAGAATTGGCCGCCAAGTATTCCCGCAAGATTGTAAATTAGATAGCCTATTAGATGGCATTGAGGAGGAATATAATTAGTCGAGTTGACTATGTAATTGAATATGACATGAAAAATGTCTTCTAGCCGGATTGTAGATCGTTTGTCATAGCGGACCTTTTCGCTTCGACCTCGGGACCCAATAGTCCGGAGTGTGTCCGAATACCCTCGCGGTTATGTAAGAACCGGGGCATGCATGGAGACAAGGCGTATGGGTCATTATTGCTGTATCGCATAAGTGCCCAACTAGTTATGTTATATTACATGGATAGTAAGAAACATCTTCCAGGAGAATAGTTCCGTTAAGGGTTCCTTTCCCTGGGAGGCATGCCCTAAAGTGCATGTCCAAACTGCTAAAAAAACAGAAAATCATCTGGGGGCAGATGGATAAATAGTTAAAAAATCATCTTTCAGTTCACCGACCGAATAATCCATTAAGAACGCTAGCTTTTGGCTTCACCCAGTCTGAGGTACACATCTGGCTGACCCGGCAGTAACGATCACAGAGGTGCTCCCTTTACCACCTAGCCGAACAATCGGGAACGTAGGGGTAAGCACAGGAGCCAGGCAACCCAGCTTGGCCAAAACTTAAGTCATATCGATGCATATAATGGTGAATAAAAGGCACATGCGGAAGTTTGACACATGTGTTGGGCATGAAGCCCGTATAAATAAGCTTCTGTTAAAGAAGCCCCCATGTATAATGAGCGCGGACAGCACATCAAGTATGTACGAACAAAGCGCAAACGAGCCTCTAAAGGCTTCAAGAAGAAGGAGGAGGAAGGAGAGAAATAAAAGACAGCAAAAATAGAAAATGTGGACGGAGGAAGGAGACGAACTTGGAGTCCCGCGCTTAGGCGTAGAATCTACGTAGACGGGCTGCATTCCATGGGTTCGGCTCGAGTCGGTTATCCGATGCGTTTCGCATACGGTATGCTCCGCCGGTCAGGACCTGGTCGATGATGAAGGGACCTTCCCATTTGGGCTTGAGTTTGTCCTTTTTCTTGTCCGGCAAGCGTAGAACTAGTTCGCCAACGTTGTAAGCTTTGGCCCGCATTTCCTGCTTTGATATCTTCAAGCCTGCTGTTGATAAAATGCGGAACGAGCTTTTGCCACGTCGCGCTCCTCCTCCAATGCGTCCAAACTGTCTTGCCGATCGAGCTCAGCTTCTCTTTCTTCATACATGCACACGCGAGGTGAGTCATGCATTATATCGCAGGGCAAGACTGCCTCTGCGCCGTACACCATAAAAAATGGTGTGAATCCGGTAGTATGATTCGGCGTGGTCCGCAGCCCCGTAGTACGGAGTCGAAGCCTCAACCCAGGCGTGTTAGATTCCTTGAGGGACCGCACTAGTCTGGGTTTAATGCCGCTCATGATTAGACCGCTTGCTCGCTCGACTTGACCGTTGGTTTGAGGGTGATAGATCGAGGCGTAATCGAGCTTGTTGCCCATGTTTTTGCACCATAATTTGACCTCATCGGCCGTGAAGTTGGTGCCGTTATCAGTGATGATATTGTGGGGACGCCAGAACGGTGCACTACCCCGATATGAAGTCTATCACCGCCCGGATTCGGTCGCTTTTAACAGGCTTGGCCTCTATCCATTTGGTGAATTTATCCACCATGACCAATAGGTATTTTTGCTTGTGGGTTCCTCCCTTAAGGGGTCCAACCATGTCAAGCCCCTGACCGCGAACGGCCAGGTGATGGGTATAGTTTTGAGGGCGGTGGGTGGCACGTGGCTTTGGTTAGCAAAAAGCTGGCAACCGACGATCGTTGGACTAAATCCTGCGCAAGATCTGCTCGGGCCGTCGGCCAATAAAATCCTGTCACGGAAGGCCTTGCCTACAAGGGCCCGGCTGCGGCGTGGTGCCCACCCAGTCCGCATGAATTTCAGCCAGGAGGTTTCGCCCTTCCTCTTCGGAGATACACCTTTGAAGGACTCCTGTTGTGCTTTTCTTATAGAGCTCTCCCTCATGGACTTTATAGGCTTTGGATTGCCGTACTATGCAGCGAGCCTCATTTTGGTCTTCAGGGAGTTCCTGCCTAGTTAGGTAGGCTAGGAATGGCTCCGTCCACGGGGCGATAACCGCCATTATTTCGTGGGCGGAGGGTGTTATCTCGGTGGCAGAGCCTCCGATTGTGTCAGAGTGTTCGGTGTCAGGCAGTGCGGTTGGGTCCGGATTGTTATTTCCGGACTCCCCTTCCCATAGTACGGATGGTTTGAACAGCCGTTCCAGGAAGATGTTGGGCGGGACGGCATCGCGTTTTGCTCCGATGCGTGCCAATATGTCCGCCGCCTGGTTGTTATCCCGGGCTATATGATGAAATTCGAGCCCTTCGAACTGCGGCCGACATTTTTAGGACCGCATTGCGGTACGCTGCCATTTTCGGATCTTTGGCATCAAAGTCTCCATTTATTTGAGATATCGCGAGGTTCTAATCCTCGCGCACGTCTAGGCGTTTAATGCCCATGGAGACTGCCATCCGGAGGCCGTGCAGAAGGGCCTCGTATTCGGCTGCGTTGTTGGAGTCCGTATACATTATCTGAAGGACGATTGACTGTGTCCCCGGTTGGGGACGCCAGACGACGCCAGCCCCTGTGCCGCCAACATTTTGGAGCCGTCAAAGTGCATGATCCAATTGAGTATGCGTTGTACTCTTTAGGGAGTTCGGCTTCGTCCATTCGCCATGAAGTCGGCCAAAACCTGCGACTTAATAGCTCGTCGTGGCTTATAGGTTATGTCGAATGGAAGGAGCTCTATGGCCCATTTAGCAATCCGCCCGTCGCGTCCACGGTTGTTTATAATGTCGTTAAGAGGTACTTCGAGGCTACCGTTATCGAACACTCTTGAAAGTAGTGTCGCAGCTTCCGGGATGCCATGAACACCGTGTATGCTATCTTTTGATAATGTGGGTACCGGACTTGCATGGAGTTAGGACGGTGGACACATAGTAAACCGGTTTTTGAAGAGGGAACCGGTGTCCGTCCGTTTCTCGTTCAACGACGAGCACCGCGCTGACAACTTGATGTGTTGCGGTGATATATAATAGCATTGGTTCGCCCATGCTGGGCGCAGCCAGGACCGGATTTGTTGCCAATATGGCTTTTATTTCTTCGAGTCCGGCTGTGGCGGCATCCGTCCACTCGAAGTGTTCGGTGCGCCGGAGGAGGCGGTAAAGGGGTAACGCCTTTTCTCCCAAACGGGAGATGAAGCGGCTTAGAGCCGCTACGCATCCAGTCAATATTTGTATTTGTTTGAGGTCTTTTGGAATATCCAATTGTGACAGAGCTCGAATCTTGGCTGGGTTTGCTTCAATTCCTCTACCGGACACAATGAAGCCCAAGAGCTTTCCGGCTGGAACGCCGAAGACGCATTTTCCCGGATTGAGCTTAATGTCATATTTTCGGAGACTATCGAATGTGAGCCTCAAGTCGTCTACTAGAGTTTCGACATGCTTGGATTTGACGACCACGTTATCTACATATGCTTCCACTGTTTTGCCGATCTGGTTTTCCAGACATGTCTGAATCATGCTACCGATATGTTGCGCCGACGCTTTTTGAGCCCGAAGGGCATTGTGTTGAAGCAGAATGGGCCGTATGGAGTGATGAATGCTGTTGTTACTTGGTCTGGCTCCGCCATCTTGATTTGGTGGTAGCCGGAGTACGCTACGAGGAAGCACAATGAGTCGTGGTCTCATCAGAAGGCCGATAATTTGATCAATGCGAGGGAGGGGGAAGGGATCCTTTGGGCCGGCTTCCAGAAGTTTGTCTAGCTCCTCTCCCATGGCCTGTCTCTTGGGTTCGGAAAAGCGCCGAAGAGCCTGTTTGACTGGCTTGAATCCTTTTAGGATATTTAGGCTGTCGGCAAGTGGGATTCTGGCATGTCCGAAGGGTGCGAGCAAAAATGTCGATTTTCTCGTAGAAATTCTCGTAGCGGCGTCTACATCAGGTTTTAATTGTGCCCCAATGGAGGCCGTCTTTGCGTGGTCCGTTGGGTGGACTTGGAATTTGACTATTTCATCCGCTGGTTTAAAAGAGGTGGACTTGGATCTTTTATCAAGTATCACATCGCCCCTGTTCATCGTGGAGCGCATCGCGATGAGTTCCTCGGCCGCTAGGGCTTCGGATAGTGCCTCGAGGGCTAGTGCGGCTGTCTTGTTTTCGCACGGAGTGCTATGTTCGGATCACTAGCGAGAGTGATGATTCCGTTAGGTCCGGCATTTTAAGCTTCATGTACCCATAGTGGGGTATAGCTTGAAAAATTGTGAATGCCTCTCGCCCTAATAAAGCGTGATATCCGCTGCTGAACGGGCCACTTGAAATGTGACCTCCTCGGACTGTAATTGTCCGGCGATGTAACACTACGCCCGGTGTGATTTTTCCTGCAGCATGCTTCCCGGCTAGGGATTATTCCTCTAAAGGTTGTGCTGCTTCGCTCAATGCGGTTCCAGTCTATCTCCATTTTTCGGAGGGTTTCCTCGTAGATGAGGTTTAGTCCGCTGCCGCCAACCATGAGTACCTTAGTAAGGCGAAAGCTGTCCACTATTGGACTGTGCACCAATGCGGCTGTTGCTCGGGCTGTTCGGAATTTGGGTTCGTCACTGGCATTAAAGGTAATAGCGGTGTCACTCCATGGATTTATTGTTGCTACTTGGTAGACTTCGGCAAGGTTGCGGAGTGTTCGTTTCCGCATGTTATTTGATGTGAAAGTCTCAAAGACTGTTAACACCGTACTGGTGTTGCTGGGCTGGGATTCTGAAGCTGCAAGCTCTTCGCCACTTTTGGCCACCTGCCGTAGTATCCAACATGCTCGAAGGCTATGAGTTGGAGTGGCGCTCTCTGTGCTATGAATTTTGCAGGGTCCATTTAGCCAACCCTCCAGTATGGTTCCGTACCCTTTACGGGGTTTTTGTTTTTTGATGTTTAACCCAGGTGCTTGGTGATGATGCACCCTTTTATTTCGGACTAGGGATGTATTCGGGGCCGGATTATTCCAAAATTTACTTTCGGTTTTCCAAGCACTCTCCATCGCACAGTACTTTTGTACTATGGTCACCAAGTCAGCAAAGCATGTAATTTCGCGATGACTTATGGCGTTTAGGATTCCCTTGTCCGTGCAATTATTGCAGAAAAGTGAGATTGCGTCCTCCTCTCGGCAGTCCTTTATCCTGTCCATAACCAGGAGGAATCTGGCCCAGTAATGATGTACTGTTTCAGCGGGCTCTTGCCGAATTCGGGATAGATCACTAATGTTTGGGTGGGCGGGTGGAACTAGATCCGGAACCCCGTCCAATTTAAGACTCAGGGGCCGAGAAGTTTCCGAACTTGGAACTTTGGATTTTTGAATGCTATCCAGTGAATCCAACCCGCCGCCTGACTTTAAGTTCAGGGCTTGATCGAGATCCGTCCCTCTGCGGGAATCCGGCATGGAGGGATCGGGAATCTGGACGTAGCTAGTCCTTAAGATAGAAGAAGAATCGCCGTACTGCTCCTCTATCACAACAACATGATGGGTAGCCTGGGGAGAGTTGATCTCTCTCAGATCGGTTTTAGGCCCGATCTGGTCGTAGTCTGTGGCGACTCCCAGGGCGCCGATGCGATCCAAGAGCTCGCTGACGGAGGAGAGCTCGATCAGATCTAACTGCTCGGCAAGTTCCGAGTTAACGTGAAGATTGGTTTTGATGACCCGAGAAGTCATCGTCGGCGCGGTGGCCGAACTGGCGGTCATAAGAAAACCACCTAACCGAAGAGTCTGACCAGTGGCCAAGGCTCCTTTGGCAATAGTATCGTCTTCAAAGACGGGATGAGGCATCCTTCCTAACGGCGATGGCACAGAGGAACTCTCAATGAAAGCACCAATGTCGGTGTCAAAACCGGTGGATCTCGGGTAGGGGGTCCCGAACTGTACGTCTAGGCGGATGGTAACAGGAGACAAGGGACACGATGTTTTTACCCAGGTTCGGGCCCCCTCAATGGAGGTAATACCCTACTCCTGTTTGATTAATATTGATGATATGTGTAGTACAAGCGTAGATCTACCACGAGATCTAGGAGGCTAAACCCTAGAAGCTAGCCTATGGTATGATTGTTGTTCGTCCTACGGACTAAAACCCTCCGGTTTATATAGACACCGGATAGGGTTAGGGTTACACAGTCGGTTACAATGGTAGGAGATCTACATATCCAGATCGCCAAGCTTGCCTTCCACGCCAAGGAAAGTCCCATCCAGACACGGGACGAAGTCTTCAATCTTGTATCTTCATAGTCTAGGAGTCCGGCCAAAGATGATAGTTCGGCTATCCGGACACCCCCTAATCCAGGACTCCCTCACCCGTGTAGGCTTTCATTTTTAACATGCGCAGCCCACGACCTCGGATGGGAGGTCCATAGGCCTGTTTGTATTTTCTTAGGGCCGTCATGTAATCGACCGGCCTATGGACCTCCCATCCGAGGTTTTATTTTTGGCAGCCCAATTTATGTCTTTTTTTTGAAGAAAACGCAGAGGTCTGTTCTATTTTTCTATATAAGAATAGGAACGCCAGGTCCAACTTATGTTTCCCTTCTAACTATATTATATATATTTAAATTATTTTATATGTTATTATATATTATTTTTATTGTCATCATATATTTAACAGATACTTACATATGTAAGAAAACAATATCCCACATCTTATTAACTTATAAAAATAATTTCTTAACAAATAAAATCCTCGATTGTTTTGGCACGAAAATCCTAGTGATTGTGTACAAAAGCTTGGTAAGATTTAAGGATGAATGTAATAATATCACTTATTTTTTAAATATATTTATAAAAAAATACTCAGCCCCTTTTTATTTTTTGATAACATTGCTCGCCCAACCCAACATTATAATTAGAATCAGCCCAGCAAAATCGTGTATTTCGAGAAAGTGCAAATGGCCTGTAACTTTTTTAGGAAATAAAATAAATGGGCCGCATGGACGCTACATTATTTGTTCACCCAGCCCAGCTAATGGCTGTAATTCAAAAAAAACGATCAAATTGACTGTAAATTCTACCGCGCAAAAAAAAGACTGTAAATTCTGAAAAAATAGGTTGAATACGTGCCACATTTTTGGAAGCTGAAATGTGGGCCGATAGGTCGAAGCCAACGCAAGTCGTTGTCAATTTAGTCAACAAATGATTCTAACATGTTAGCCGTCGGATTTACATCCAACGACCGGCATCCATCTTCAATCTCTCGTCTTCTTCCTCCAGCGCCGCCGGGACTACCTCCCGCCTCCTGCTGCTAGCAGCTCTGCTTAGCACGCTTCGCTATGAAGCGCTACTCCACCGTTCGCCAGCCCATCCCTCCACCCCTCCACACCTCCTGTTCTTCTCCACCGACTGCCGAACCACACCGCACTAGAACCAGTTAACCCTCGTACATCTCTCCGTCTGCGACTCTACTCCCGCGTCTTCCCATCTCCGGCTCGTTGCTGTCCGGGGCCTCGCCGTCGTCCACCACCTTGGATGCGCTCGGTGCGGCGTGGTCAACATGGTCAACGAACGACACCATCGGAAGTAGACTGTGCGTGGAGAGGCTGACAGGTGGGTCCACGGCCGGACACAAGGAAATGCCTCCTTATTACGCGCAAAATAATGATTCCTCCACCTGACATCTGGGACCCACCAGAAGGGCCTCTATATTTCGCAAAAAAACGTGCCCCCAGCTGACATGTCGGACCCACCAGCTATCTTCGCGCGCAAGGAAGTGCCTCCTTATTACGCACAAAAAAAATGAATACTCCCCCTGCCAGCTGGAACCCAGCATAGTGGGAGGCTGACTTGTGGGCCTACCAAGTTGACGAGGACGGAGGGCTTTGTCAACTTAGTCAATATGAACGATTCTAGCTCCTGTTACCGTACGATGTTCATCCAACGGCCGTAGTGCTTCTTCAACATCTGGTCTTCTTGCTCCAGCCGCCCAAAGCACCGGTCGTGTCGCGTGCTCCTGCCTCCCGTGGCCGGCTGTGATGCCGCGGAGGCCTCACCGCCCCCTACTACTCCCACCGCTGGCCAGGCCATCCCTCTACTCACCCACACCCCTGTTATGCGGCGACAGCAGCCTCACACCGCAGCCGAACCAGTGAACCCTCGTACTCCTTTTTGCGTGGGCATCCACTGCTGCGTCTTCCCCGGCTCCGAGTCGTCCCCTTCCTAGGCCTCGCCGTCGTCCACCGCCGGGGTGCTCTCGGTGTGGCGTGGTCAACATGGTCAAGGAATGACTTCCATCAGACGTGGATTGTACGTGGAGAGGCTGACAGCTGGGTCCACGGCCGCAGCAAGGAAGTGCCTCCTTATTACGCGCAAAATAATGATTCCTCCACCTGACAGCGGAGACCCATCGGACGGGCCACCGTATTTCACGAAAAAACGTTTCCCCCTGACTTCTGGGACCCACCAGCTACATCTTCGCACGAAAGGAAGTGCGTCCGGGCAAAAAAAACGATTCACCCCCTGACTGCTGGGACCTACCAGCTACATCTTCACACGCAAAGGAAGTGCGTCCGGGCAAAAAAAATTACAGTTCGCCCCTCTGACTGCTGGGACCCACCAGCTACATTTTCGCACGCAAGGAAGTGCGTGACAGTCGGGACCCACCTGGTCGAAGCGTACATAGCGTTGTCATTTTGGTCGCGAATGTGTACGTACATACTGGTCGTTGTAGAGGCGCGCACGTGTCGTAGTAGAGGTGCGCAAGTAGCATGTACACGTACGTACAACGGCCAGGGTGCAAGAAAGAAAATACGGCCACGTACGTACATATGGGAAGGGTCTCGAACGCCTACTCGCGCATACGTACGGCGAGGGCTCGTGTACATGGCTGGGTCGGAACGGAGAAACAGCGTCGTCGTCGTGTTCATGGGGAGGCAACGGAATGCGCCATGTTCATGGGGAGGCAACGGAATGCGTCGTGTTCATCGGGAGGCAACGGAACGCGTGGGAGCCAACCGGCTTGGACGGAACAGGCGATGGAAACGAGGCCTGGCGTACCACAGAACGGAGGAAACGGCCTTGTGTTCGACCGGGCACGTTCGAAACAGGGTCTTGTTGATCGGGAGGGGTCTGGCGTACCGCAAAACGGAGGAAACAAACCTCCTACGGTCGAAACGGAGGTCATGTTGATCGGGAGGGGTGTGGCGTACCGCAAAACGGACGAAACGGACCTCCTACGGTCGAAACAAGGATCCTGTTGATCGGGAGGGGTGTGGCGTACCGCAAAACGGAGGAAACGGACCTCCTACGGTCGACACGGGGGTCCTGTTGATCGGGAGGGGTGTGGCGTATCGCAAAACGGATGAAACGGACCTCCTACGGTCGAAACGGGGGTCCTGTTCATCGGGAGGGGTGTGGCGTACCGCAAAACGGGACTCCACGGGATACTGTTCATCTCCACCGTTGACCTCCTCCAGCCTCCACGGGCTCATGTTCATCCAGCCTCCACCGCGCGCTACTCCACCTGCTACTATTCAACCACCCCTCCACGGGTACCCCTCCACCGTCTACTGTTCATCCAGCCCTCCACACCACGAGTTCCTGTTCAACCACCCCTCCACGGCCACCCCTCCATCGCTCATCGCTCATCCAGCCCTCCACACCACGGGTCTTGTTCATCCAGCAGGCAACACCACCGCCACCGCTCATCCAACCCCCGCAACGCCACCGCTCATCCTGCAGGCAGCATCGATCGGCTTGATTAGCAGCAGATGGCGAAGAATCGCTCGATCGGGTTCAGTTAATAGCCATCGATCGATCGCTCGGGTTCAGTAACACGTAGCATGCAGTGCAATCGCTCAGGTTCAGTTAGAGCCCAACGCCTCGCTTAGGTTCAGTTAGAGCCAACGCCTCGCACACAAGCGCGTACGTGTATGAGAGAAACGCGCATCGCTCGGCCCTCGACCTCCCACCGTAACCGTCAACTCCCTAAAATTTTCCTCCCCCTCGCTTCTACCACGGTTTTTTCCGTCATGGACGGCCCAAAGAATGTCATGCAGCTGCGTCTCCGACCCGCCTAGGATGAAAAGCCCATTTTCTGTCATGATTTTTTTGCATAGAAGTAGGAGCCCACCACATCTATGGACAGAAAAAAATTTCGTTCGGCCCAAAATGTCACAGATGTGTCTTTTTTTTGTAGTGATAATATATGTTGGCAGCGACAGAGCCACCGACTTGATCAAAGTCTCCCTGCCCGGTTGAGCTAAATGCCCATCCCCCCATTGAATTAATCTCTTTGTCAGGCTGGTTTGCAAGCTTTGGAATCGCCCCTTCGACATGCGGCCCTATGGGTTGGTAGACCCAGATATCTCTCCTCAAAAGAAGTACTGGTAACCTGAAGAGTCAACCTTACTTCAGCCTGAACTAATTCCGGACATGAAGTGCCAAAAACACGAGCATTTGTTGTAGTTGAGGCTTTGGCCCGTAGCTGTATTGTATAGATCCAAAGCCTTCTTTACTTCCAAAGCTTGTTCCTGCGATGCTTTAAAAAATAGGAGAGTGTCATCTGCGAACAGTAAGTGTGAGATGCCTGGAGCTCTCCGACAGCTTTTGACTGGAGTTATTGCATTAGCCATAACTTGCCGCCTTAAGATTGAAGAGAGACCATCAGCCACAAACACTACATGAATCAGGCACTTTGCCGTCCGCCATGGCTGACGGCAAAGACCTTTGCCATCAGCCAGCAGACGGCAACAGGTCCGGCTGAATAGGCTACTGAAGGAAATATGCCCTAGAGGCAATAATAAAGTTATTATTTATTTCCTTATATCATGATAAATGTTTATTATTCATGCTAGAATTGTATTAACCGGAAACATAATACATGTGTGAATACATAGACAAACATAGTGTCACTAGTATGCCTCTACTTGACTAGCTCGTTGATCAAAGATGGTTATGTTTCCTAGCCATAGACATGGGTTGTCATTTGATTAACGGGATCACATCATTAGGAGAATGATGTGATTGACTTGACCCATTCTGTTAGCTTAGCACTCGATCGTTTAGTATGTTGCTATTGCTTTCTTCATGACTTATACATGTTCCTATGACTATGAGATTATGCAACTCCTGCCATCGGAGGAACACTTTGTGTGCTACCAAACGTCACAACGTGAATCGGGTGATTATAAAGGTGCTCTACAGGTGTCTCCAAAGGTACTTGTTGGGTTGGCGTATTTCGAGATTAGGATTTGTCACTACGATTGTCGGAGAGGTATCTCTGGGCCCACTCGGTAATGCACATCACTTAAAGCCTTGCAAGCATTGCAAGTAATGAGTAGTTGCGGGATGATGTATTACGGAATGAGTAAAGAGACTTGCCGGTAACGAGATTGAACTAGGTATTGAGATACCGACGATCGAATCTCGGGCAAGTAACATACCGATGACAAAGGGAACAACATATGTTGTTATGCGGTCTGACCGATAAAGATCTTCGTAGAATATGTTGGAGCCAATATGAGCATCCAGGTTCCGCTATTGGTTATTTACCGGAGATGTGTCTCGGTCATGTCTACATAGTTTTCAAACCCGTAGGGTCCGCACGCTTAAAGTTAGATGATGGTTATATTATGAGTTTATGTGTTTTCATGTACCTAAGGAGTTCGGAGTCCCGGATGAGATCGAGGACATGACGAGGAGTCTCGAAATGGCCGAGACGTAAAGATCGATATATTGGACGACTATATTCGGACTTCGGAAAGGTTCCGTGTGGTTCGGGTATTTATCGGAGTACCGGAGAGTTATGGGAATTCGCCGGGGAGAAGTATTGGGCCTTATTGGCCCATACGGGAATAGAGGAGAGAGGCCAAAAGGAAGGAGGCGCGCGCCCCCCCTCTGGTCCGAATTGGACAAGGGGTGCAGCCCACTTTTCCTTCTCCCTCTCCCCCTCTTTCCTTCTCTCCTACTCCAACAAGGAAAAGGAGGAGTCCTACTCCCGGTGGGAGTAGGACTCCCCCCTTGGCGCGCCCTCCTCTTGGCCGGCCGCCTCCCCCTTGCTCCTTTATATACAGGGGCAGGGGGCACCCCATAGACACAACAATTGATCCCTTGGATCTCTTAGCCGTGTGCGGTGCCCCCCTCCACCATAATTCACCTCGATAATATCGTAGTGGTGCTTAGGCGAAGCCCTGCGTCGGTAGTACATCATCATCGTCACCACGCCGTCATGCTGACGGAACTCTCCCTCAAATCTCGGCTGGATCGGAGTTCGAGGGACGTCATCGAGCTGAACGTGTGCTCAACTCGGAGGTGTCGTACGTTCGGTACTTGATCGGTCGGATCGTGAAGACGTACGACTACATCAACTGCGTTGTGCTAACGCTTCCGCTTTCGGTCTACGAGAGTACGTGGACAACACTCTCCCCTCTCGTTGCTATGCATCACCATGATCTTGCGTGTGCGTAGGAATTTTTTTTGAAATTACTACGTTCCCCAACAGCTACGGCAAAGGCCTATTTGTCGTCTGCTGGTGGACGGCAAATATGAAAAGGGCTTTGCCGTCCGCTGACAGACGGCAAAGAGCACAGACAGCACACGTGGCAGTTCAGGTCCATTAAGTGGTTAACGACGTGCTTTGCCGTCAGCCAGCGGACGACAAAGATTGAAAGGCCTTTGTCGTCCGCTGGCTGGCGGCAAATCTGCCAAATAGGCCAGCCCCTAAACCCCAGGTTGCACAGGTAGCTGCCACATGGCAGCTTTGCCATCTGCTGGCGGACGGCAAACCTCTTTGCCGTCCGCCAGCTGACGGTAAAGTATCTCTATAACCCCTGTTTTTTCTTAAATTCATTCAATTTTGACAGAATTTCACACACACACATATATCTATATATATACACACATTTCAAAATAATTTCAACAATCATACCAACAATAAGTTTCCAACAACATATACACGTTTCCAACAACAAGAACATATACAAGTTTCCAACAACATTTCCATATATACAAGTTTGCAACAATATATTCAACAAGTTTCCAACAACATATCCAACAAGTTTGCAACAAGTTTCCATAAATAAAAAGGAAGCACAAGCACAAGTAAAAGTTTGCAACAAGTTTCCATCAATGCTAGCTTCCTCATCTCAAGAAAATCTACAAATTAGGAAAGACGAAAGTTAGAAGAAGAAGAAGACTAGCTAGAAGAAAAAGAAGAAAAAGAAGAAGAAGAACCTTCTTCTTCTTCTAACTAAGGTAGGTAAAAATGCCATTTTTTAGCTAAGGTGGGTAAAAATGCTAAGTGTGTAGGTCATTTTACAGCTAAGGTAGGTAAATAGGTCATTTTGGAGCTAACCAACGTAGTTATGCCATTTTTGAGCTAACTAAGCATATTTATTCATTTTGTAGGACAAAATGGTAAGTGTAGGTCATTTTAGAGCTATCCTAGTTAAAATCGGTCATTTTGGAGCTAGGTAAGGTTATTTTGTCATTTTGGAGGAAAATAAACAAATTATATGATAGTTTGGAGCTAAACCAAGGTTATTATGCCATTTTTTACCTAAGTGCGCTAATTATGTCATAAATAAAGTAGCTAAGCTAATTATAGATCATTATTGAGCTATCCTAGGTTGTTATGCCATTTTGTACCTAAGTGAGCTAATTATGTCATAAATGAAATAGCTAAGCTAATTAGAGATCATTATTGAGCTATCCTAGGTTGTTATGCCATTTTTCACCTAAGTGAGCTAATTATGTCATAAATGAAGTAGCTAAGCTAATTATAGATCATTATTGAGCTGTCCTAGGTTGTTATGCCATTTTGTACCTAAGTCAGCTAATTATGTCATAAATGAAGTAGCTAAGCTAATTATAGATCATTATTGAGCTATCCTAGGTTGTTATGCCATTTTGTACCTAAGTGAGCTAATTATGTCATAAATGAAGTAGCTAAGCTAATTATAGATCATTATTTAGCTATCCTAGGTTGTTATGCCATTTTGTACCTAAGTGAGCTAATTATGTCATAAATGAAGTAGCTAAGCTAATTATAGATCATTATTGAGCTATCCTAGGTTGTTATGCCATTTTCTAGCTAACAAAGCATTTGTTAAGCAAACACTTGCGAAAACTTACCATAATCTTGGAGGTGAAGGGCCGGTCGGGGTTGCGACGCTGTGAGACGGACAAGGATCGGTCGATCCTTTGTGTGAGGCGTGCTGCACGAAAGATCATTTGCAATGTTTAGTTAGCATGATGCAACTGAAATGTGAATACTAGTAACTAATGACCATTCAAATGAAACTCATTGTGTCCGCTATAGCAATCTAGGGCATCGGCGGTGGGGTCTGGCCGGCTTTCTCGCACACGGACTACACATTTTGTTTTCACGAGTCAGTCATATTAGTTAGTAATGAAACGAACATTGCGTGCATGATTTGGCTAGTATGCGGGAGAAACTTACCACGAGGATCGTGTATAGGGCCCGGTGACTCGCGTCGTTTCGATTCCTCTCCGGCCTCCAACAGATTAGCCGTCCTCTCCTCCATGTCCCTCACCTTCTACTCCGCCTGCCTGGTTGCATCCGCCACAAGCTCATGGGCCCTAGCCTCGATAGCAAGGTCCACTGGCCGTGGTCGAGGCCTCATCTGGGAAGAGACCTCGTCTGCCGCTTCTTGATCTCCGGGAGACTTCTAGGACAACGTATGAGCCCATCCCCAATGGCTACGTGTCCATATTTCCTGCCATCACCAGATATCATCACGAGCTCAGGATCAAAAGGACTCTAGCTCGGGTTGAAGTCCTCGCCTTTCATCTCCTTCCCCCAGTCTTTGTACCTCACAAGCTTGTTGTGGGAGGACATGTTGGTGAAGCTATCTGGATGACTGAGGTCATACTCAGCTTGGCTTTCTTGTACGGGGCACTATGGGCCATGGCATAGGTGTCATACAGCGGCGGCACCTCCTTCTTGTTGTGTCGCACCTGAAAGAGAGGAACAAGGTAAATTAGTAATTAAAGCTAACATGAAGAATGATATTGCATGAATCGAACCACATACCCAGTGATCCCCGTACTCAAACATGTTGGAGCTCCCTTGATGGTGCGGCACACCTAGCATCTGGGCACGCTTGTCCCTAGCCTTGTTGTGGACGGCTAGCCATTGGGGAGAGCATCACTCATCCACCAACCTCTCCCAACAGTCCATCTTATCCACACACCATCTCGGGGGCACCTAAGTTAGACAAAGAGAAATTTCAGTGCTACGCCTACGAATCAAATCAAGGAAACTGGTACAAGGCCTTAAGAATAGGTAATTACCTTCATGTACTTGTCCTTAGTCAGATACTTGAGGTGGCACTTCTTCTTCTGCCTCCTGATGTTAGTCGAGGCGTAGTAGTCTCGGACAACCTGGACCCGAGCCTCGTGTCGTGTGTTCTGAAGTAGGCGCTTGCACTCGGCTTAGAGAACCATAGCCGCGTCCGCCTCGTGTTCCTCAAGACACCTGTAGAAGGTCTGCAATCAAACAAGACAACACCTTATCATTAGTACAAACACTAGGTATTGTTGATTTTTAATTCTGTAAAGGAGAAATTACCCAAAACCGTCGTCTCACAATGTCGGCCACCGTCTCGCACACGACACCGTCGACCATCTCCCCTGGCGGGGCCGGGGCAGCCTTGTACAACTCCCAGGTCAGTGTTAGCTGTGGAATCTCACCCTCGCCGGGCAATGTGACCCACCCCGGGAAGTGGTACCGGACTAGAGTACCAAGGACCTAGTTGGGCCTGCGGACACGATCTGCGTGTATACAACCCCTGTAGTATGACAAGGCCAACACATTAGATATTAATTTGAAAAACATGATGGCAAAAGGTTAAAAAAGAGTAAATTAATGCACTTACTTCTCTCCGTTATGCTGAATCAACCACCTTTGGTCGCGGGTCGCCGGCACGGACGGTAGCTTAGTACCACCACGTTGGTAGACCTTCTTGCCCTCCTCAACCCGCTCGCTCTCGCTGAAGCTATCCTCAGATAAGGTCTTCTCGACATCATCATCATGGTCGCTAGTCTCCGGAGTCACGTGTGACGAAGACTCTGGGACCCTAGTCTCCTAGGAGGAAGACTGTGGGACCCGAGTCTCCTGGGAGGAAAACACTGGGACCCGAGGCTCGGCGACCCGTGGCTCGGTGACCAGAGGCTCGTCGTCCCGAGGCTCCTAGACTGGAGTTCGACACGGGTCCAGGTCAGATGGGTCCACCTGAGACGGAGCACCCCGGTGGTCCGGAGACTCAGCGGGGGGTGGCGGCGAGGAAGGCAGAACAACCTTCCTACCTCTCCTAGCGCCCCGTTCACCTCTACCTGCTCCCCTCTTCTTCCCCCAACCTCCTCTCCCGACCGAAGAAGAAGCGCCCGTCGAAGGTGCTGGGGATGTTTGCATGCTGTCTACCAGCGCTCTCTGAAGGTTCTGGGGTGCAATAACAACACCCCTACCACGCGCCGAGGTAGGAGGCTCAGAGCGCTCTCGACCCAAGCCACCATCTGTCAACACCTGCAATGACAAAGAGTAAACAAAATTGGTACAACATAAACATATTTAAAAAAATAGTGTGTATCATCATCATGAACATAATAAAAAATTGAATACATAATAACATAAACTAATTAATATCGGGGTGTCGTTGTCGGGGGTGCCGTGTCGGGATCTCTGGGTGTCGTGTCGGGGGTGTCGTGTCGGGGTGCTATGTCGGGGTGCCCCTCGGCAACCCTCTGGGGTCGGGGTGTCATGTCGGGGGTTGGGGTGTCGGTGGTGTCGTGCCGAGGGTCGAGGGGTCGGGGTGTCAGGCTGTCGTGTCGAGGGTCCAGGATTCGGGGTGTCGGGGTGTCGTGTCGAGGGTCGAGGGGTCAGGGTGTCGAGGTGTCGTGTCGAGGGTCGAGGGGTCGGGGTGTCGGGGTCTGCCATCCCGACCACGACACCCCGATCCCCTGACCCTGACACCCCGACCCCTCGACCCTCGACACGACACCCTGACACCCCGACCCCTCGACCCTCGGCACGACACCACCGACACCCCGACCCCTCGACCCTCGACACACGACACCCCGACCCCTCAACCCTCAACACGATACCCCGACACCTCTTCTTCTTTTACTTGTTTTTTTCATCTTACTTGTTTATTCTTAAAAAAAGAAGAAAAAAACTACCTAAACTAATTAAACTAAATAACCTAAACTAATTAAACCTAAAGTAAACTAAAAAACCTAAACTAATTAAACTAAATAACGTAGACCAATTAAACCTAAACTAACTAAACTAGAAAACCTAAACCAATTAAACCTAAACTAACTAAACTAAACAACTTAAACTAATTAAACTAAATAACCTAAACAAATTAAACCTAAACTAAATAACCTAAACTAATTAAACCTAAACTAACTAAACTAAAAAAACCTAAACTAATTAAACTTAAAGTAATTAAACTAAATAGCCTAAACAAATTAAACCTAAACCTTAACTAAAAACCTTAATTAATTGAACCTAAAAACTAACTAAACTAAAAAATAGAAAAAAAATAGGAAAAAAACAGGGTGGTAGGGGCTCACCATGGGGGCGGCGACGGGGCGGGGAGGGGGTGGCGACGGGCGGTCTGATGTCTACTACACAACTTTATTCTTGTAGACACGTGTTGGGCCTCCAAGCGCAGAGTTTTGTAGGACAGTAGAAATTTTCCCTCAAGTGGATGACCTAAGGTTTATCAATCCGTGAGAGGTGTAGGATGAAGATGATCTCTCTCAAACGACCCTGCAACCAAATACAAGAAATCTCTTGTGTCTCCAACACATCCAATACAATGGCAAATTGTATAGGTGCACTAGTTCGGTGAAGAGATGGTGATAAAAGTGTAATATGGATGGTAGAAATATATTTTTATAATCTGAATAAATAAAAACAGCAAGGTAGCAAATAGTAAACAGGCACAAAAACGATGTTGCAATGCTTCAAAATGAGGCCTAGAGTCCGTACTTTTGCTAGTGCAACCTCTCAACAATACTAACATAGTTGGATCATATGATTATCCCTCAAAGTGCAATAAAGAATCACTCCCGAGTTCCTATTAGCGGAGAACAAAAGATAGGAATTGTTTGTAGGTCATGAGACCACCTCAAAGCTATTCTTTCAGTTTGATCTATTCAAGAGTTCGTACTAAAATAACACAAAGCTATTTTTTCAGTTTGATCTATCCTAGAGTTCTTACTAGAATAACACCAAAGTAAATTCATATTCATAATACTCAATCCACACAAAGAAATATAAAGAGACTCCAAAGTTTTCGTCGGAGAAAAACGTGCATCAACCCCTATGCATAGATTACCCCAATATCACCGCGGGAATCAGCAAGTTGAATGCCATAACACATATCAAGTGAATCAATAAGATACCTCATTGTCACCTCAAGTATTCATATTGCAAGACATATATCATGTGTTCTCATCTCTGAATATTCAATCCGACAAGACAAAACTTTGAAGGGTAAAGATTCAATTCATCATAACAAGAGTATAGAGGGGAGAAACATCATATGATCCGACTATATTAACAAAGCCCATGATATAGATCACGAGAGAGAGAAAGAGATCAAACACATAGGTACTAGTACAAACCCTCAGCCCCGAGGGTGGACTACTCCCTCCTCATCATGGTGGCCGCACTACAAGGGAAAACCTTATACACAGAATCTTAGCAGCAGCGCGGCACAAAAAGAGGCGCTACTGCTAATTAGCAGTAGCGAGGTTAAGAAATGCACGCTGCTGATGAAAATTTAGCAGTAGCGCTTGATGGATAAACCGCGCTGCTACAAAAATGTACCGATAGTACCCAACAACCTAAGTTTACTGAAGCGTTAGCATGCTGATGCGCCATCGCTAAAGCAATAGTAGTAGCGCGCTTTTTGGTCACGTCGCTGCTGCTAATTTTGAAATTGTCCACACGGTTTGCCCGTTTAGCAGTAGAGTGTGTTAGAAAAGCGCGCTGCTGCTACACCCTTAGCAGTGCACTTTTCCTCCCGTGCTACTGCTAAGGCGCAGCACCCCACCACCTTTTCCCACCCGTCCTCCCCTCCCCCATCTCCTCTCCTCCCTTTCCCCTACCTCCCACATCCTTCCTCTCTCACTCTTCTTCTTCCTCAAGACTTCTCCCCCCATTACTCTCCCTCTTCTACCTACCTTTCTCTCTCTTCATTACTCCTATAGCTAACTACACCACCTCCATTAATGCATCTCCTTTATCTTTTTCCTTCCCTCCAATAGTTAAAGTTGTCTCCTCCCAAATTAGCTTGGTAGGTAGATGTAGCATTTAGTCAAGTGACCTATTTGCTCCCTAACTAGATCTATCTTTGTCAAGAAGAGCTTTGTGCACTTTTGATCTCCCTACATCATCATCTCCATCGTGTACGTGCTCGATCTCGAGATAGAGGTGATTAAAATTTCATGCTTTTGCAAAATGGAAATATGTGTATGTGTGTGTGATATGATAATTGGGAAATATGATGGAAATTGTGTGTGTGGCATGAGTTGACGCCAAATTGTGCTTTTGAGTTGCCTATGTTTTGCCGAAATGTCGATTTATTTCCGTTTCGGGGAATTTCGAGCAAACTCTAGATCTATATATGTCCTATTTTTAGGGAAGGTCATGCCGAATTTTTGTATGACTTTGTTGCATGCATGCATTTTTAAAATCAATTTGTTTTTTGTTACCGTGCTGACGTTCATGATGGTCAGTGGAACGATGGTGGACAGGTGGTTGTCGTCGGCGGTGCAGGACATGAAAGAAAATAACCGGACAGAGGTTTTATGTCCGTGTCGAAAATGCAAAGGAATAGTTTGGCTCAACCCCTATGACGATGGTCGTGTCGAAGCGCACCTGCTCATGACTGGTTTCATGGATGGCTATACTCGGTGGATAATTGAAGATGAGGATGACGATGTTGAGGACGTCGACGGGGCAGGCAATGATGACACGGGCAAGACAAAGAGATGATCAATAATGGCGGTGGGGAAGAGGCCGGATATGGCGGTGGAGAAGGGGCCGGACATGGCAGAGGAGAAGGGGCCGGACATGGCGGCGGAGAGAACGACGTGGACTCCACGCAGTAGAGTTCGTCGGTACTAAGTTCAATCGTGCGGGACCCTCATGTTCAAGCACTTCTTCGCAAGGAGACGGGTACTGAGAGAGCTGCTTCTAGAGAGGAGGCTAAGCTGGAGCAACTGGTGGTAGACTCGAACACTCTATTGTATAATGGTTGCAATCCTGAGGTGACCCACTTGAGTTTCACGCTCCAACTCCTGAAGACAAAGGCTAAAAACAAATGGACCGACACTAGCCTCGATGAGCATCTCAAGTACCTAAAGGATGTTCTTCCCGTGGGGAATCTATGTCCTACTAGTGTGGATGAGGCCAAGAAGATCGTGTGCCCTCTTGATCTGCCGCACGTTAGATACCATGCATGCATCAACGATTGCATAATTTATTGGAAGGAGCATGCGGAAAAAACAAGCTGTCCGGTGTGCAATGCTTCTCGATACAAGAAGGTCGGGAAGAAATGTCCCCAGAAAGTTGTATGGTACTTACCGATCACTCCCCGTCTCCAGCTGTATTTTGTAGATCCTAAGGAAGCAAAGCTAATGCGCTGGCACGCGGGGAGGAAGAAGCCCGGCGATGGAGATGATCCAAAGCTGAGACACGTCAAGGATGGAAGCTAGTGGAGAGCGTTGAACAACTTCTATCGGTATTTCGAATGTGATGCAAGGAACATCGTGCTCGGCGCGTGTACCGATGGCATGAATCCGTTTGGCAACCAGAACACCAAACATAGCACATGGCCCATGTTTGTATGGATGTACAACCTCCCCCATGGTTGTGCATGAAGTCAAAGTACATTCACATGAGCATGCTTATTCAAGGGCCGAAACAACCAGGAAATAATATTATTTTGTATCCTTCAAGAGGAGTTAGACACGTTATGGAAAACATCGGCCAAGACATGGGACGCCAGCAAAGGCGATTATTTCTACATGAGAGCCGCGCCGATCACGACGGTGCAGCACTATCTCGGTTACGGATATGTCGCAGGCCAGGTGTGCCATGGATATTGCGGATGCACGCGGTGCATGGATGATACGACGTCTTGACAGCTAACGTCAAGGAAAGATGGCGGGTCTTGGAAAATCGTGTACGTGGGGCATTGAAGATGGCTCGAACAGGACGACCCGTGGAGAAACCGTGGAGATCTATTCAATGGTCACGCTGAGCATCGAGGACCTCCACGTAAGCGGAGCGGTGCCGAAATCGATGAGCTGTTGAAAAACTGGAAGGAGTGCCCCGCGCCGGGAAAGACGATGAAAAAGGCACCGGAGCCGCTGTTCAAGGTATGGAAGATGAGGTCTGTGTTCTGGGACTTGGAGTACTTGCACAAACTCGATACACCTCATTGCCTTGATCAAATGCATATCTGTAAGAATGTCCTTGAGAGCTTGCTCGCGACACTGATGAACATGCCGGATAAGACCAAGGATGGGCCGAAGGCAAGAAAAGACTTGCAAGATTTGAAAATTAGGGAAGATCTGCACATGCCGCCCCATAATATGTCAGACGAGACAGAGACGGAGACAGAGGCACGGGAGAAGAAGGGCAAGAAAATAAAGAAAGAGGATTATTGCCCCCCTTCTTGCTTCACCAAGTCAGCCGAGATCGGTCAATTCTTTAAGTGCCTTACCGGAGTCAAAGTTAGTTCCATTATCGTGGCAAGATAAGCAGATATCTAGACACGGACAAGAAAAGGTACAGCGGGATGAAGTCCCATGACTGTCATGTGATGATGACGCAGATACTACCTGTTGCCCTTAGAGGGATAATGGACAAGCACGTCCATGACACGCTTATTGGCCTCTGCAACTTTTTCGACGTCATCTCTCGAAAATCGATCAGTGTGAAGCAGCTCCGAAGGCTACAGGAAGAGATCGTCACTACAAGAAATATGTCAACTTGTGAACACCACTATTGGTCACTGAAAGGTCACTGTTTTCAATTTGTGACCTTTTTGTCACCAAAAACATAAGGTCAAAAGCTGAGGGTCGTTAACTAACTATAGCGACCTTCTCTGTGAGAAGGTCATAGACGTTTACGACCAAAATATTCCTACTGTGGCGTTTTGGTCACTAGCAACCTCCCCAGGCCACGTAGGCATCCATTGGCAAGTGTCGATGTGTCACAAGATTCAGCCCGGTCGAATTCGGTTTTCTACATGGGCCTAGCCCATTTATTCAGCCCATTTATGTTTTTTTCTGTGTGTCAATTTTTGGTTGGGTTCATGGGCCAAGCCCTATATTGCAGCCTTTTTTATTGTTGGGTTGTGGCCTTTTTGTCTAAACGAATTTAGTTTTTCTTTTTTTTCCAAAAGAAGGGTCCACTAGTCAGATGGGTCCCAGTTGTCAGGTTCTAGTAACATCATCAGTTGGTTGTAGCCTTTTCAGGCACAGTACACAGGAATACAATTTTGCGCATATATATTGTTGAGAAATTTTCATAATATTGTTGTCAAAGCAGCATGTACACAGGAATACAATTTTGCTATCAAAGCAACATTTCAAACGTACATCTTCATGACATCGCATATAAAAACCAGCAATAAAAAGATTACAATATGCCATTTGGCTCAAATCACATAACATATGACATCCAGGTTCCAAAGAACGAAAAAAGATAACCACCACATCGTACCATCTGCACATTCAAAGAGAACAAACTATATGTCAAAAGAGAACTGAGCGTAAAATTGCCAATAAAAGAAAGAAGATAATATACTCTATAATTACTACAGATTTGCTCACTGGATACACACACACACTTTGCATATACAGATTTGCTCCCCGCAAAAACAATTCTGAACAGTTGGCTATAATAATTTACGGCAAAGAAATTCCCAAAACAGAGAATTGGTACATCTCGAAATTCCACAAAAACAGAGGAAATGCGACATCCATGACAAGCTGTGGCATTACTAGAGGATTTGATTAAACCAACATGTTGGAGTGTGTTGAATAGATAAAAGAAACTCAATTAATGGGGCAATGCAAATTATGATAAATAAGTTTTGGGATCCTCCGTTGTATCACCAAGTCATGCTTGTTATTAGCCAAAACTAGAGTTAAACACCCGATCAAGTGCTGCTCAACTACAGGTGCCATACGGTCGAACCGACCTACACAAAGACCATCAGAATGTAACTTATACATCCTTAAAAAGGCAACAGTGTGAGCACAGTGGTAATGGACCATGTTTTAGTAGCATCATTCGGATAGCACCATACGTTTCCGATTACTTCGCTACCGACCATCCATGGACCACAAGATCCAATCAAATATTGCACAAACCAAGCGAATTGGGGATATCATAATGCGCTCTCGACTGCAAGTGCGCTAAAAAGAAGATGAAAGAGTAGAAGAAAAGAGACAACTGGGCCTTACCTTGGTGAAAACCCGGAGCAGGAGGGGGCAGGTCTGCACAAGAAGAATTGAACCTATCTAACTCCAGGTTGTTCCAATCGCAACTTGGAATTTGCTCAACCGTATGTGTACATGCATCAGGGCATACATAAAATATTCAAGTCAATATTCTCAGCTAACTGTGATGTAATGAAAATAATTACTTAATGACTTGAGGTAAAAATTGATTTTAGACATCAAAATTTGCAGCGCTCATTTCAACCATGTTCAGATAAACTTGAGGTAAATTAGCAGTATGGATATTAGTTACAAGCTAGGTGTGTAAGTGTTGTCAACACCACCACCACTAGAGACTCAAGTTCAATGTGTAGCCATAGTATCCACAGCTGCCAGTAAGAAACAAACAACACACATCATCAAACTGGACATAGATGCTTTATATACAAACCTGAAGGTACCGTCCTACTTTTTGAACAGGAACGTCGCGTGGTATATAAATGACAGTTCGGTCGATGTCCTAGAATATTCTGAGGTGGGTGGGCTGTACTACAAGTAAAAGGGGACAGAGAATCAATGAAGAATGGAGTAGTACACCGTATCATCCTAACATCCAGAAAACATTGCTTCAGATCAGGGCCAATTAATAATAGTTCTATAGAGTAAATGACAGCCGAGGCACGCGTGAGACGTAATAGTAATTCAACTTCTAGTTCAATTCAAATAGGAAGATACTGTATACTTAATGCATGTTGTATGAGCTGGCACATCAGAACGACACTGCAAATAAATCCCCTGTTTATTTGATCAAACCAACACCAACAGTACAGGATGAAACTTGATATCGTAGTGTCAACTGAGACTGAACACGACTTCCTCTTAGTTTGAATCTCTTAGCAGTTTTAAAGATGCGATATGGTGGCAAAAAGACAGCAAATGAAAATGCGAATGCAAAGCAGGGTAGAATGGTGGTAACAAGGCATCAGATGCAGTCCACCTCCTGTATGGGCTGCGGAGTCGTTCTTGCTGCAAAGACCGGTTTGGTAGCCCCTCCGTGTGTCCAGGATCTCCACCTTGTCGTCCAGCCCGTCGTGCATCCTTCCGCTTGCCATGGTCGTGGTCTGGCCGGCGCAGAACAAGAAGAGATGAGATCTGCATCTGCCCATGGAAGGAAGAAAGCAAAGCAAGAAGTGGCACATGAGATGGGAGGAGATGCAGCAGGTTATGGAGGAGATTCAGAATGGGGAAACAAGAAGGAGGGCGTACCTGGCCGCCTCCAACCTCGCCGTCGTCAAGGGCCACCGCGGCGTCGGCGGCGAGATCCCCCATGTACTACGAGGGAAGGGATCTGGCGCCGTCTTCGCTGGAACACGCGTGGAGGAAGGATCCCTAGCCATCTCTGTCGCCCCGTCCGCGAGAGGCTAGGGTTTCGGGCGCCCACGAGGAAGGGTTGTCGGAGGGGCTTAGGGAGACGGGGTCGCCGGCCGGCGGCGGTGGGGCTGGGGGAGAGGAGTTGGGCGGGCGGCGTGGCAACGACTGGAATTGGGGAGGAATCGTGGTTGGGTGAATCGGGGTGGGAGAAGGAGCAGACGAGACGGGGGTGGGGAAGGGGACGCGGACGGGAAGAGAACCAATCGAGGAAGGAGGTGGTGGCGGGACGTGCCGCTGCAGAACAGGGAGGAGGTGGTGGCGAAGAGGGGATGAGGGAGGGGGTGGATCTGGCCGTCGCCATGGCCATGGCCGTGCCATGCGGCTAGGTCTACGTCATGAGCGAGGATTTGACCGCGGCCGTGGGAGAGAAGGGGAGGGGAGGGATCGCCGGCGGCCGGGGTTGGGGGAGAGGACGGGAGGACGACGGCGGCGGCTGGGTGGTTGGGGATCGAGAGATTGAGACGGAGGGGGAGCAAGAGGGTTGGGGGTGGTGGCTGTGGGACGAGAGGGGGAAAGTGGATCGGGGGAGAGGAGGGGATATGAGTTAGGGTTTGGGCGAGAGAGGAGGGGGAGAGGGCTGCCGTTCGATTCAGAAGCATCCGACGGTGGTGGATGCATGATCCGCATGATAAGCCTATGAACCAATTAAAACGCGCCAAACAATTTGAAGACCTTTCGACCTTTTAAATTGGTCATGATTGATTACACACAAATTTTGCATTCCATTTTTCAATGCTCAAAATGAGTTTTTTCGTGCGAGACCTAGCAAATATTTGTTCAAATGATGTCATATTTTGCACAATTTTATATCTTATATTGTCAAACAACATTGACACAGGGGGTTTTCATTTCATTTGTACGAAAAATCGTTTTTTCCATTTTTTCGAGTGCCCAAAATGAGTTTTTTTGTGAAGGACCTACCATATATTTGTTGCAAAATTGGACCTAATCAATTTTATAAAATACTAGGCCATATATAATGCACAATTGACAAAATGATTGGGTGTCAAAAGTTTTGATCCACCTCTGGTGAAAAAGACAAATTCTCGTCGATTCAGCAGGAAGCGGGTCAAATTTGAATTGCAGCTGCCTCATAGTTTGCTCTTTATTTTTTCCACAAATCATTTCTAGGTAAATAAGTATCTATTTAATCATAGAAACACCAAAAAAAATTCCAAGATTCAACCACTAGCTAGGAACGGTCAAGCCCGTCGTTTTGACCACATTTTGAAACGGGCATAAAAAATTCAAAAAAAAATCAAAAAATTGGAAAACCTTCGCATTATGTCATTATATGTGACCAAGATTCCAGGAAAAATAATAAACTTGTAATACGGTAATTATTTTAAGAAAGTGTTCTCAGAAATGAGCTATCATGCGTGAAGATTCATGGCTTTCAAGCCAAATGATCAATCTTATGGCCACATTCATGGCATAGTTTGTTCAAATGATCTCATATTGTGCACAAGGGTACATCTTGGAATTACAAACAATGTTGCCTAAGGAAGTTTTCATTTTCTTTGCACGGAAAATTCATTTTTCATTTTCCGAGTGCCCAAAAGGAGGTTTTTTGTGAAGGAACTACCAAATAATTGTTGCAAAAATGGACCAAATCAATTTTATAAAATACTAGGCCATATATAATGCACAATTGACAAAATGGTTGGGTGTCAAAAATTTTGATCCACCTCTGGTGAAAAAGACAAGTTCCCGTCGATTCAGTTGGAAGCGGGTCAAATTTGAACTGCAGCTGCCTCATAGTTTGCTCTTTATTTTTTCCAAAAATCATTTCTAGGTAAATAAGTATCTATTTAATCATAGAAACACCAAAAAAATTCCAAGATTCAACCACTAGCTAGGAACGGTCAAGCCCGCCGATTTGACCGCATTTTGAAACGGGCATAAAAAATTCAAAAAATCAAAAATTGGAAAACCTTCGCATTGTGTCATTATATGTGACCAAGTTTCTAGGAAAAATAATAAACTTGTAATACAGGAATTATTTTAAAAAGTGTTCTAAAAATGAGCTATCATGCGTGAAGATTCATGGCTTTCAAGCCAAATGATCAATCTTATGGCCACATTCATGGCATAGTTTGTTCAAATGATCTCATATTGTGCACAAGGGTACATCTTGGAATTCCAAACAATGTTGCCTAAGGAAGTTTTCATTTTCTTTGCACGGAAAATTCATTTTTCATTTTCCGAGTGCCCAAAAGGAGGTTTTTTTGTGAAGGAACTACCAAATAATTGTTGCAAAAATGGACCAAATCAATTTTATAAAATACCAGGCCATATATAATGCACAATTGACAAAATGGTTGGGTGTCAAAAATTTTGATCCACCTCTGGTGAGAAAGACAAATTCCCGTCGATTCAAATTCACCGAAGCGGTCAAATTTGAATTGCAGCTGCCTCATAGTTTGCTCTTTATTTTTTCTAAAAATCATTTCTAGGTAAATTAGTATCTATTTAATCATAGAAACACCAAAAAATTCCAAGATTCAACCACTAGCTAGGAATGGTCAAGCCCGTCGTTTTGACCGCATTTTGAAACGGGAATAAAAAATTCAAAAAAAATCAAAAAATTGGAAAACCTTCGCATTGTGTCATTATATGTGACCGAGTTTCCAGGAAAAATAATAAACTTGTAATACGGTAATTATTTTTAAAAAGTGTTCTCAGAAATGAGCTATCATGCGTGAAGATTCATGGCTTTCAAGCCAAATGATCAATCTTATGGCCACATTCATGGCATAGTTTGTTCAAATGATCTCATATTGTGCACAAGGGTACATCTTGGAATTCCAAACAATGTTGCCTAAGGAAGTTTTCATTTTCTTTGCACGGAAAATTCATTTTCATTTTCCGAGTGCCCAAAAGGAGGTTTTTTTGTGAAGGAACTACCAAATAATTGTTGCAAAAATGGACCAAATCAATTTTATAAAATACTAGGCCATATATAATGCACAATTGACAAAATGGTTGGGTGTCAAAATTTTTGATCCACCTCTGGTGAAAAAGACACCCGTCGATTTAGTTGGAAGCGGGTCAAATTTGAACTGCAGCTGCCTCATAGTTTGCTCTTTATTTTTTCGAAAAATCATTTCTAGGTAAATAAGTATCTATTTAATCATAGAAACACCAAAAAAATTCCAAGATTCAACCACTAGCTAGGAACGGTCAAGCCCGCCGTATTTACCTCATTTTGAAACGGGCATAAAAATTCAAAAAAAAATCAAAAAATTGGAAAACCTTCGCATTGTGTCATTATATGTGACCAAGTTTACAGGAAAAATAATAAACTTGTAATACGGTAATTATTTTAAAAAAGTGTTCTCAGAAATGAGTTATCATGCGTGAAGATTCATGGCTTTCAAGCCAAATGATCAATCTTATGGCCACATTCATGGCATAGTTTGTTCAAATGATCTCATATTGTGCACAAGGGTACATCTTGGAATTCCAAACAATGTTGCCTAAGGAAGTTTTCATTTTCTTTGCACGGAAAATTCATTTTTCATTTTCCGAGTGCCCAAAAGGAGGTTTTTTGTGAAGGAACTACCAAATAATTGTTGCAAAAATGGACCAAATCAATTTTATAAAATACTAGTCCATATATAATGCACAATTGACAAAATGGTTGGGTGTCAAAATTTTTGATCCACCTCTGGTGAAAAAGACAAATTCCCGTCGATTCAGTTGGAAGCGGGTCAAATTTGAACTGCAGCTGCCTCATAGTTTGCTCGTTATTTTTTCCAAAAATCATTTCTAGGTAAATAAGTATCTACTTAATCAGAAATACATGGTTTGATGGCGATACATCGAGGTTTGGATGGTGGCCAAGGGCTCCAACACTAGAGCGTGTAAGCTCGCATGCCCGCCGCGTGGTCACCGCGTGACCGTGGCGTTGCCATGTGTTCTGGGAGGCCTAGGCATGTCTAGTGTTTTGGGCACTCCCCAGGTAGGTGCTAGGAAGAAAATCACAACATAAGATTCTCACGAGGAGACCGATCGATGCTCAAACATGAATAAGCAGCCAAGTGTTTGATTTGCGGTACGGAAATGCACATGGCTAATGGGCGTGAGTTTTGGCTGAGGATGATCAGTTACTAAGAAGACCGTCTTCACAAATTTTCACCTCAAAAGGAGGAGCCTAGGTGGTACTTGCTTTACAAAGTACCACAATGGACATCAATACGAATGTTGAAGCTGGGCTCAAATTACTGAATGGATTGAGCTAGCATTTGGTGGAGGATGGTTATTTGGGCATAGAAACCATCAGAGAAAATGGATACCATTTGGACATGCCAAAGTGGTACTTCCTTCACAAAGTGTTGCTCTGAATGAATAGGAAAATGAATATTTTCAATTATTTTTGAACTAGGCAAGGAAGGTTTTTACATATTTGACGAAGATATGACCCAAAGAATTTATGAGATTTTTTTGGGAATTTTGGGAATAACAGAAATATAGGTTGCTTCACAACCTAGGGCAAAAACGCCACATGGACATGACACATGGGCAAATCGATGAGATGGCGCCTAGTCATCACAACCCACCACAATCTACAAGGCTATGACCATCTATATTGGTCATTAACAACTAGAAATAAGGCAGCGGACTAGCACTGTTTGCTTTGTGACCTTTTCGTGTAAGTAAATTACAACCTTTCTGACCAAAATGGTCGCAATGGTTTAGGGTTTGGAGCCCCCCGAACAGCTTTTGACCAATTGGTCTAAATGGTCATAGATCTATGACCAATTCTTCCAGGGTCACTGACAGAAGGTCACTAGTTGACATGTTTCTTGTAGTGCGTTGTGATACTGAATGAGCTTGAGATGTACTTCCCGCCCGCGTGATTTGACGTGATGGTGCATCTGTGTGTCCATATTGTGGACGACATAATAGACCTGGGGCCGTCATTTCTGCACAACATGATGCCCTTTGAGAGGATGAACGGGATCATCAAAGGATTCATTCATAACATGTCCCGTCCAGATGGAAGCATCGTTCAGGGCTATCTGACACAAGAGTGCATCTCTTTCTGCGAGAATTTTCTATATGGCACAGACCTGCAGCCGCCTGGTGTTAGTGTTGGTTTGCCTGTTAACAAGCATGATGGGAGGCTCGAAGGAGAAGGTCACTCCAACGATCGCAGGGAACTGCATGTGGCATACTCAGATCGACGCAGTGATACGTCCATTTTGCATCATGCTTTTATATTGATATTTATCGCATTATGGTCTATTATTTCACGTTATGTCACAATACTTATGGCTATTCTCTCTTATTTTACAAGGTTTACATGAAGAGGGAGAATGCCGGCAGCTGGAATTCTGGGCTGGAAAAGGAGCAAATATTGAAGGCCTATTCTGTGCAACTCCAAAAGTCTTGAAACTCACAGAATACCTTAAAATAAATAAAGAAAAATCGTCACCGAAGATGAAGGCCAGGGGGCCCACACCCTGCTCACGAGGGTGGGGGCGCGCCCCCTCCCCCTGGGCGTGCCCCCCTACCTCGTGGGCCCCCTGGTGGCTCTCCGACGTCCATCTCTCCTATATGAAGTCTTTCGATGGGAAAAAACCATAAGCAACTTTTCGGGACGAGACTCCGCCGCCACGAGGCGGAACCAATCTAGGGCTCCGGCAGAGCTGTTCTGCCAGGGACACTTCCCTCCGCGAGGGGGAAATCATCGTCATCATCATCACCAACGCTCCTCTCATCGGGAGAGGGCAATCTCCGTCAACATATTCACCAGCACCATCTCATCTCCAAACCCTAGTTCATCTCTTGTATCCAATTCTTGTCTCCAAGTCCGTGATTGGTGCTAGTAGGTTGCTAGTAGTGTTGATTACTCTTTGTAGTTGATGCTAGTTGGTTTATTTGGTGGAAGATCATATGTTCAGATCCTTTATGCATATTATTACCGCTCTAATTATGAACATGAATATGCTTCATGAGTAGTTACGTTTGTTCCTGAGGACATGGGAGAAGTCTTGCTATTAGTAGTCATGTGAATTTGGTATTCATTCGATATTTTGATGAGATGTATGTTGTCTAGCCTCTAGTGGTGTTATGTGAGCGTCGACTACATAACACTTCACCATTATTTGGGCCTAGAGGAAGGCATTGGGAAGTAATAAGTAGATGATGGGTTGCTAGAGTGATGAAGCTTAGACCCTAGTTTATGCGTTGCTTCATAAGGGGCTGATTTGGATCCATATGTTTCATGCTATGGTTAGGTTTACCTTAATACTTTTGTTGTAGTTGCGGACGCTTGCAATAGAGGTTAATCATAAGTGGGATGTTTGTTCAAGTAAGAACAGCACCCAAGCACTGGTCCACCCACATATCAAATTATCAAAGTACCGAACGTGAATCATATGAACGTGATGAAAACTAGCTTAACGATATTCCCATGTGTCCTCGGGAGCGCTTTTCCTATTATAAGAGTTTGTCCAGGCTTGTCCTTTGCTACAAAAAGGATTGGGCCACCTTGCTGCACTTTATTTACTTTTGTTACTTATTGCTCGTTACAAATTATCCTATCACAAAACTATCTTTTACCACTTATTTCAGTACTTGCAGAGAATACCTTGCTGAAAACCGCTTATCATTTCCTTCTGCTCCTCGTTGGGTTCGACACTCTTACTTATCGAAAGGACTACGATAGATCCCCTATACTTGTGGCTCATCAAGACTCTTTTCTGGCGCCGTTGCCGGGGAGTGTAGCGCCTTTGGTAGGTGGAATTTGGTAAGGAAAATTTTATATAGTGTGCTGAAATTTTCTGTCACTTGTTACTATGGAAAGTAATTCTATGAGGGGCTTGTTCGGGGTATCTTCACCCCTTCCAGTAGAGCAAAGAGTTGCTCCTCAACCTACTGAACCTATTGAAAATGAAACTCCTTTTGAATTCCCTTCGGGTATCATGGAAAAACTGCTGGCTAATACTTTTACAGGAGATGGAACAAAGCATCCTGACGAGCATCTACGCTATCTGGATGATATTTGTGGACTATTTAAGCTTGCAGGTATACCCGATGATGTTGTTAAGAAGAAGGCTTTCCCTTTATCTTTGGAGGGAGACGCATTGACATGGTATAGGCTATGTGATGATACGAGATCATGGAACTATAAAAGAGTGAAATTGGAATTTCATCAAAAGTATTACCCTATGCATCTTGTTCATCGTGATCGCAATTATATATATAATTTTTGGCCTCGCGAAGGAGAAAGCATCGCTCAAGCTTGGGGGAGGCTTAAATCAATGTTATATTCATGCCCCAATCATGAGCTCGTAAGAGAAGTGATTATGCAAAGTTTTTATGCTCGACTTTCTCATAATAATCAAACCATGCTCGATACTTCTTGTGCTGGCTCTTTTATGATGAAGCCTATTGAATTTAGATGGAATTTATTGGATAGAATTAAACGCAACTCTGAAGATTGGGACCTCGACGAAGGTAAGTATTCAGGTATGACACCTAAGTTTGATTGTGTTAAATCTTTTATGGATACTGATATTTTCTGTAAGCTTAGCACTAAATATGGACTTGACTCTGAGATCGTAGCTTCTTTCTGTGAATCTTTTGCTACTTATGTTGATCTCCCTAAGGAGAAGTGGTTTAAATATCATCCTCCCATAAAAGTAAAAGTAGCTGCACCTATTAAAGTTGAAGAAAAGACTATCACTTATAATGATCCTATTGTTCCCACCTCTTATGTTGAGAAACTACCTTTCCCTGTTAGAGTAAAGGATCATGCTAAAGCTTCAACTGTTGTTCGTAAAAGAAATATTAGAACTTATACACCTCCTGAGCAAGTCAAACTAGAATCTAATATTGCTATTGTTAAAGATCTCTTGTCTGATAATATTGATGGGCATGTCATTCAATTCTCTAGTGAAACTGCTAGAATTGCTAAATCCTGTGATAGAGATAAACATAGACCTGTGGTAGGCGTGCCCGTTATTTCTGTTAAAATAGGAGATCATTGTTATCATGGCTTATGTGATATTGGTGCTAGTGCTAGCGTTATACCTATCACCTTGTATGAAGAAATTAAGCATGAAATTGCACCCGCTGAGAAAGAAGATATTGATGTTACAATTAAACTTGCCAATGAAGATACTATTTCACCAGTGGGAATTGTTAGAGATGTTGAAGTCTTGTGTGGGAAAACTAAATATCCTGCTGATTTTCTTGTTCTTGGATCTCCACAAGATAGCTTTTGTCCCATTATATTTGGTAGACCCTTCTTGAATATTGTTAATGCTAAGATAGACTTCGAAAAGAATGTTGTTACTATTGGCTTGGATGATATGGTTCATGAGTTTAATTTCTCTAAATTTAGTAAACAACATCGTGAAGAAGAATTGCCTAGTAAGGATGAAATTATTGGTCTTGCTTCTATTGCCATACCTCCTAGTGATCCTTTGGAACACTATTTGCTAGACCATGAAAATGATATGTTTATGAATGAAAGAAGGGAAATACATGAAGTATTCTTTAAACAAGAACCTATTCTAAAACACAATTTGCCTGTTGAAATCCTAGGGGATCCTCCTCCACCCAAGGGTGATCCCGTATTTGAGCTTAAACCGTTGCCTGATAATCTTAATTATGCTTATCTTGATGAAAAGAAAATATATCCTGTTATTATTAGTGCTAACCTTTCAGAGCATGAAGAAGAAAGATTATTGAAAACTTTGAAGAAGCACCGTGCCGCTATTGGATATACTCTTGATGACCTTAAGGGCATTACTCCCACTCTATGTCAGCATAAAATAAATTTGGAAGCGGACGCCAAACCAGTTCGTGATCCTCAACGACGTTTGAATCCTAAAATGAAAGAAGTGGTAAGGAAAGAAATACTCAAGCACGGAGGCAGGTATAATTTATGCCGTTGCTGATAGTCAGTGGGTAAGTCCTCTCCATTGTGTCCCTAAGAAGGGAGGTATTACTGTTGTCCCTAATGATAAAGATGAATTAATTCCGCAAAGAATTATCACAGGTTATAGGATGGTAATTGATTTCCGCAAATTAAATAAAGCTACTAAGAAAGATTATGCAAACATACACATTATTGCTTTCTAGATGGTTATTCTGGTTTCTCTCAAATACCTGTGTCGGCTAAAGATCAATCAAAGACTACTTTTATATGCCCTTTTGGTACTTTTGCTTATAGACGTATGCCTTTTGGTTTATGTAATGCACCTGCTACCTTTCAAAGATGCATGATGGCTATATTCTCTGACTTTTGTGAAAAGATTTGTGAGGTCTTCATGGATGACTTTTCCGGTCTATGGTTCCTCTTTTGATGATTGCTTGAGCAATCTTGATCGAGTTTTGCAGAGATGTGAAGAAACTAATCTTGTCTTGAATTGGGAAAAGTGCCACTTTATGGTTAATGAAGGTATTGTCTTGGGACACAAAGTTTCCGAAAGAGGTATTGAAGTTGATAAAGCCAAGGTTGATGCTATTGAAAAGATGCCATGTCCCAAGGACATCAAAGGTATAAGAAGTTTCCTTGGTCACATCGGGTTTTATAGGAGGTTCATTAAGGACTTATCAAAAATTTCTCGGCCTCTGACTAATTTATTACAAAAAGATGTACCATTTGTCTTTGATGATGATTGTGTAGAAGCATTTGAAATACTTAAGAAAGCATTAGTCTCTGCACCTATTGTTCAGCCACCTGATTGGAATTTACCCTTTGAAATTATGTGTGATGCTAGTGATTATGCTGTAGGTGCTGTTATAGGGCAAAGAGTTGATAAGAAATTAAATGTTATCCATTATGCTAGTAAGACTCTAGGCAATGATCGAAGAAATTATGCTACTACCGAAAAGGAACTTTTAGCAGTTGTATTTGCTTGTAATAAATTCAGACCCTATATTGTTGATTCTAAAGTAACTATTCACACCGATCATGTTGCTATTAAAGATCTTATGGAAAAGGAAGATGCTAAACCTAGACTTATTAGATGGGTTCTCTTGCTGCAAGAATTTGATTTGCATATTGTTGATAGAAAAGGAGCTGAGAACCCCGTTGAAGACAACTTATCTAGGTTAGAGAATGTTCTTGATGACCCACTACCTATTGATGATAGCTTTCCTGATGAACAATTAAATGTCGTAAGCACTTCTCGTAGCACTCCATGGTATGCTGATTATGCTAATTATATTGTTGCTAAATTTATACCACCTAGCTTCACATACCAACAAAAGAAAAAGTTATTTATGATTTGCGACATTACTTTTGGGATGACCCACATCTTTATAAAGAATGAGTAGATGGTGTTATTAGACGTTGTGTGCCTGAGCATGAACAGGAATGATCCTCACGCAAGTGTCACTCCGAAGCTTATGGAGGACACCACGCTGGAGATAGAACTGCACATAAGGTATTGCAATCAGGTTTTTATTGGCCTACTCTCTTCAAGGATGCCCGTAAGTTTGTTTTATCTTGTGATGAATGTCAAAGAATTGGTAATATTAGTAGACGTCAAGAAATGCCTATGAATTATTCACTTGTTATTGAACCATTTGATGTTTGGGGCTTTGATTATATGGGACCTTTTTCCTGCCTCTAATGGATATACACATATTTTAGTTGTTGTTGATTACGTTACTAAGTGGGTAGAAGCTATTCCAACTAGTAGTGCTGATCATAACACTTCTATTAAAATGCTTAAGGAAGTTATTTTTCCGAGGTTTGGAGTCCTTAGATATTTAATGACTGATGGTGGTTCACACTTTATTCATGGTGCTTTCCGTAAAATGCTTGCTAAATATGATGTTAATCATAGAATTGCATCTCCATATCACCCGCAGTCTAGTGATCAAGTAGAATTGAGTAATAGAGACCTCAAATTAATTTTGCAAAAGACTCTTAATAGGTCTAGAAAGAATTGGTCCAAGAAACTTGATGATGCATTATGGTCCTATAGAACTGCATATAAGAATCCTATGGGTATGTCTCCGTATAAAATGGTTTATGGAAAAGCATGTCACTTACCTCTCGAACTAGAACATAAGGCATATTGGGCTATTAAAGAGCTCAACTATGATTTCAAACTTGCCGGTGAGAAGAGGTTATTTGATATTAGCTCACTTGATGAATGGAGAACCCAAGCCTATGAAAATTCCAAGTTATTTAAAGAAAAAGTTAAAATATGGCATGACAAAAGGATACAAAAGCGTGAGTTTAATGTAGGTGATTATGTATTGCTATACAACTCTCGTTTAAGATTTTTTGCAGGAAAACTTCTCTCTAAATGGGAAGGTCCCTACGTTATCGAGGAGGTCTATCGTTCCGGTGCCATAAAAATCAACAACTTCGCACGCACAAATCCGAAGGTGGTAAACAGTCAAAGGATCAAACACTATATCTCAGGTAATCCTATAAATGTTGAAACTAATATTATTGAAACTGTAACCCCGGAAGAATACATAAGGGACACTTTCCAGAACGTTCCAGACTCCGAAAAGGAATAGGTATGTGTTACGGTAAGTAAACCGACTCCAAAACAAATTCTAAGGCAATATTTCTCCGTTTTGGAATATTTAGAAAAATAGAAAAATAAGTAGCAGTCCGGGGAGGACACGAGGCCTCCACGAGGGTGGAGGGCGCGCCCTACGCCCCTGGGCGAGCCCCCCCTACCTTGTGAGCACCCCGTGTGTCCTCCGGACTCCGTTTTCTTGCACGATACGTATTTCGGTCGGTAAAAATTCATTATATATTCTCCCGAAGGTTTTGACTCCCGTATCACGCAAATGTCCTCTGTTTTCGTTTCGAGTTGTTTCCATTACAGATTTGAGGATTCCGGAGACTCGATCATCCTTATATGAGGGTGAGCCTATGCCATGGAAGGTGGGCGACAAGCTTGCATCATCAACAAAACCTCCACCACCAACAACAAAGAAGGAGGCATAATCACATGGGTATGGGCACTCCCCTTGGCAATCGCCAAGCTTGGGGAGGTGCCCTGCATCGTATCACCATCACAACTCCTATCTTTACCGTTTTTCTTAGTTCGATCCTATTAGTAGTATCTTGATTTAGTAGAATAAAGTCATGGCATGATCTAGTTTTGAAGTTTTGCTTTATGATCCCTCTTTGCAATCGAGTCTGTGCGTTATATATATAATAAAGATTAGTGTTGAGTCAAGGGCTTGATTACTTTGCCATGATCTTGAGTGATTAGAAGAAAAAGAATAAAAAGAAACAAAGAGTTCATATTGATCTTCTTGAAAGTAATGGCTTCACATAGAAAGAGTATGATGATTAAAAGTTGTTGGGAGTTGGCAAATATAGCTTTGGTCATCGTTGCAATTAATACGAAGTAATAAGGAGAGAGTGGCTTCACATCTAGATATATTATCATTGACATCTTTTATGATTGGGAGCACTCATTAAAATATGACATGCTAAAGAGTTGATGTTGGACAAGGAAGAGAACATAATGAGTTTTGTTTTCTTATATCTGAGATAAAGTATGTTGTCATGGTTCCTCTAACATGTTGAGCTTGCCTTTCCCCCTCATGCTAGCCAAATTCTCGGCACCAAGTAGAGATACTACTTGTGCTTCCAAATACCCTTAAACCAGTTTAGCCATGAGAGTCCACTATATCTACCTATGGATTGAGTAAGATCCTTCAAGTAAGTTGTCATCGGTGCAAGCAATAAAAATTGCTCTCTAAATATGCATGACTTATTAGTGCAGAGAAATAAGCTTTGTAATGAACTTGTTGTGGACGCAATAAAAGCGACGGACTGCATAATAAAGGTTCACATACAAGGGGCAATATAAAGTGACGTTATTTTGCATTAAGATTTTGTGCATCCAACCATAAAAGCGCATCGCAACCTCTGCTTCCCTCTGCGAAGGGCCTATCTTTTATTATTATCCTCTACCTTATGCAAGAGTCACGGTGATCTTCACCTTTCCCTTTTTATTTTTATCCTTTGGCAAGCTCAGCATGTAGGAAAGGACATGATATATATATCTAATTGGATGTAGGGCAGCATGAATTATTATTGTTAACATTACCCTTGAGGTAAAAGGTTGTGGGGCAAAACTATAAGCCCCTATCTTTCTCTGTGTCCGATTAAAACTCCGTAACCACAAGTATTGCGTGAGTGTTAGCAATTATGAAGGACTAAGTGATAGTTGAGTATGTGGACTTGCTTTTCAGCTCTGACATAGACTCTTTCCGATGTTATGATAAATTGCAATTGCTTGAATGACTGAGGTTATAAATTGTTGATGCTCAATAAGGTTTCTGATTCATACTTTGGCTTTGTGAAAAGATCATCACTTGAACATAAGTAATCATATGACAAATCTATTTACGTTGCTGTTATGAGAATAATCATGATGCCTTCATGTCCGTATTTTATTTTTATCGACGCCTCTACCTCTAAACATGAGGACATATTTATTGTTATCGGCTTTTCGCTTGAGGACAAGCGAGGTCTAAGCTTGGGGGAGTTGATACGTCCATTTTGCATCATGCTTTTATATTGATATTTATCGCATTATGGGCTATTATTTCACGTTATGTCACAATACTTATGGCTATTCTCTCTTATTTTACAAGGTTTACATGAAGAGGGAGAATGCCGGCAGCTGGAATTCTGGGCTAGAAAAGGAGCAAATATTGAAGGCCTATTCTGCGCAACTCCAAAAGTCCTGAAACTCCACGGAATACCTTAAAATAAATAAAGAAAAATCATCGCCGAAGATGAAGGCCAGGGGGCCCACACCCTGCTCACGGGGGTGGGGGGCGCGCCCCCTCCCCCTGGGCGCGCCCCCCTACCTCGTGGGCCCCCTGGTGGCTCTCCGACGTCGATCTTCTCCTATATGAAGTCTTTCGATGGGAAAAAACCATAAGCAACTTTTCAGGACGAGACTCCGCCGCCACGAGGCGGAACCTTGGTGGAACCAATCTAGGGCTCCGGCAGAGCTGTTCTGCCGGGGACACTTCCCTCCGGGAGGGGGAAATCATCGTCATCATCATCACCAACGCTCCTCTCATCGGGAGAGGGCAATCTCCATCAACATCTTCACCAGCACCATCTCATCTCCAGACCCTAGTTCATCTCTTGTATCCAATTCTTGTCTCCAAGTCCGGGATTGGTGCTAGTAGGTTGCTAGTAGTGTTGATTACTCTTTGTAATTGATGCTAGTTGGTTTATTTGGTGGAAGATCATATGTTCAGATCCTTTATGCATATTATTACCCCTCTTATTATGAACATGAGTATGCTTCGTGAGTAGTTACGTTTGTTCCTGAGGACATGGGAGAAGTCTTGCTATTAGTAGTCATGTGAATTTGGTATTCGTTCGATATTTTGATGAGATGTATGTTGTCTAACCTCTAGTGGTGTTATGTGAACGTCGACTACATAACACTTCCCATTATTTGGGCCTAGAGGAAGGCAGTGGGAAGTAATAAGTAGATGATGGGTTGCTAGAGTGACAGAAGCTTAAACCCTAGTTTATGCGTTGCTTCGTAAGGGGCTGATTTGGATCCATATGTTTCATGCTATGGTTAGGTTTACCTTAATACTTTTGTTGTAGTTGCGGATGCTTGCAATAGAGGTTAATCATAAGTGGGATGCTTGTTCAAGTAAGAACAGCACCCAAGCACCGTCCACGCACATATCAAATTATCAAAGTACCGAACGCGAATCATATGAACGTGATGAAAACTAGCTTGATGATATTCCCATGTGTCCTCGGGAGCGCTTTTCCTATTATAAGAGTTTGTCCAGGCTTATCCTTTGCTATAAAAAGGATTGGGCCACCTTGCTGCACCTTATTTACTTTTGTTACTTGTTGCTCGTTACAATTTATCCTATCACAAAACTATCTGTTACCACTTATTTCGGTACTTGCTGAGAATACCTTGCTGAAAACCGCTTATCATTTCCTTCTGCTCCTCGTTGGGTTTGACACTCTTACTTATCGAAAGGACTATGATAGATCCCCTATACTTGTGGGTCATCACACAGCGACTTTGACAGAGCAAACTTGGTAGTGCTACAACACCTAGACGAGGTAGATCCTTTCGTGGCACTGCACAAAGAAATTATCGCAAAGAAGTATCATGACAAAGGGGGGGTATGCAGGACGGACGCCAAAGTTACTAGAGAGCACAACTCCACTTTCCTGCATTGGTTCAAAGAGCATATTATTGCTAACCCCCCAGAGGAGGGCTCTAAGGACGGATTGCTCATATACGCCTTAACACATGGCCCCTCGCCCAACCTCGTAACCCATCAGGCATACGATATCAACGGATACACGTTCTACATGGAGGCCAAAGATATGGACAGTGATGATCAGAACTCAGGAGTGACGATGGAATGCATGACCGGCAGCAACAACGGCGCGACTGAAAGATTTTATGGAAGGGTCGAGGAGATCTTGGAGCTTGACTACGCTGGACTGCACAACACGAAAAGAAAAGAAAAGAAAAAGAAAAGAAAAAGAAAAGAAAAAGAAAAGAAAAGAAAAGTGAAAGAAAATAAAGGAAAAGAAAAAGGAAACGGGTTATAGCAGTAGCGCTTTACTGAAAAAGAGCTACAGCTAGTCAAGGTAGCAGTAGCGTTTTCCATATAAAACCGCTATAGGCGCCTGTAATAGTAGTAGCACGTTTGCTCTAAACGCGCTACTGCTACGTCCACTTAACCCAAAATCCTCACTCTCTCTGCTTCATCCAGCCTATTTTCCCCCCAAATTCCCACTCTCTCTCTTCCCCCGTCGCACCGCCGGGGCCCTGCCCTCGCCACGCCCCGGCGCTCGCCCCCGACCCCGACGCGCCACGCCTCCCTCCTCTGCTTCCTCCCCTCCCAACCTCGGCCGTCGTCGGGCCTGCCTCCTCGCCCCTGCACCCTCTGTAAACCCCCCTCTCTGCTAGCTAGGGTTCTTCGGTTAATTTACTTAGGTTTTAGTTAGGGTGGTAAGTTAATTAGATTATCTATTTAGTTATGAATTTAGCTAGGTTTTAAAATAGGACGGAAATTTAGGGTTAAGCAATTGTAGTTAAAAGAATTTAGGCAATTATCCAAATCAACATCCCTTGTTAAAGCAAATTTAGGTAGGCTGAATTTATATGCAAATTTGAACTGGACATGTGATATGTGGACATGTCATGTTTTGGACATGTCATGTTTGGAATTTGGACATGTCATTTGGACATGTGATGTTTTGGTTCATTTTTGGTAAATGATCCGAGTGGCCTATGTTATGCCCATGTTTTGGTAAATGATCCTAGTGGCCTATGTTACGCCGGAATGTTGATTCATTTCCGTTCCGGTGAATTTCAGGCGCTCGATATGTCCATTTTTAGCAAAGGTCATGCCAAAAAATTTCGTGAATTTTGGCATGATTTGTGCTAGATAGTAGGCATATCGAGTGCTGGGAGTTGCTGGGAAACGACATTCCGGCAAACATAGATTTCTTTTTATGTCATTTCTCATTTTTTCATACTTTTAGAATTAAACGAGGAGACTTAATCATAGGAAACATGTCGAACAACGAAGAAACTGGGCCTTCTGACCAAGATCCAGACGAGATGGATTTGAAGGAAATATGCCCTAGAGGCAATAATAAAGTTATTATTTATTTCCTTATTTCATGATAAATGTTTATTATTCATGCTAGAATTGTATTAACCGGAAACATAATACATGTGTGAATACATAGACAAACATAGTGTCACTAGTATGCCTCTACTTGACTAGCTCGTTAATCAAAGATGGTTAAGTTTCCTAACCATAGACATGAGTTGTCATTTGATTAATGGGATCACATCATTAGGAGAATGATGTGATTGAGTTGACCCATTCCGTTAGCTTAGCACTCGATCGTTTAGTATTCTACTATTGCTTTCTTCATGACTTATACATGTTCCTATGACTATGAGATTGTGCAACTCCCGTTTACCGGAGGAACACTCTGTGTGCTACCAAACGTCACAACGTAACTGGGTGATTATAAAGGTGCTCTACAGGTGTCTCTGAAGGTACTTGTTGGGTTGGCGTATTTCGAGATTAGGATTTGTCACTCCGATTGCTCGGAGAGGTATCTCTGGGCCCTCTCGGTAATGCACATCACTATAAGCCTTGCAAGAAATGTAGCTAATGAGTTAGTTACGGAATGATGCATTACATGTGAGTAAAGAGACTTGCCGGTAACGAGATTGAACTAGGTATTGAGATACCGACGATCGAATCTCGGGCAAGTAACATACCGATGACAAAGGGAACAACGTATGTTGTTATGCGGTTTGACCGATAAAGATCTTCGTAGAATATATAGGAGCCAATATGAGCATCCAGGTTCCGCTATTGGTTATTGAACGGAGACGTGTCTCGGTCATGTCTACATAGTTCTCGAACCCGTAGGGTCCGCACGCTTAAAGTTAGATGACGGTTGTATTATGAGTTTATGTGTTTTTGATGTACCGAAGGTAGTTCGGAGTCCCGGATGAGATCGGGGACATGACGAGGAGTCTCGAAATGGTCGAGACGTAAAGATTGATATATTGGACGACTATATTCGGACTTCGAAAAGGTTCCGAGTGATTCGGGTATTTTTTGGAGTACCGGAGAGTTACGGGAATTCGCCAGGGAGTATATGGGCCTTATTGGGCCATACGGGAATAGAGGAGAGAGGACAAAAGGAAGGAGGCGTGCGCCGCCCCCCCCCCCCTCTGGTCTGAATTGGACAAGGGTTGCAGCCCCATTTTCCTTCTCACTCTCCCCCTCTTTCCTTCTCTCCTACTCCGGAAAGGAAAGGGGAATCCTACTAGGACTTGGGAGTCCTAGTAGGACTCCCCACCCTTGGCGCGCCCTCCTCCTAGGCCGGCCGCCTCCCCCCTTGCTCCTTTATATACGGGGGTGGGGGACACCTCTAGACACAACAATTGATCATTGATCTCTTAACCGTGTGTGGTGCCCCCTCCACCATATTTCACCTTGATAATATCGTAGCGGTGCTTAGGCGAAGCCCTGCGTCGGTAGAACATCATCATCGTCACCACGCCATCGTGCTGACGGAACTCCCCTCAAAGCTCGGCTGGATCGGAGTTCGAGGGACGTCATCGAGCTGAACGTGTGCTGAACTGGAAGGTGTCGTACGTTCGGTACTTGATCGGTCGGATCATGAAGACGTACGACTACATCAACCACGTTGTGCTAACGCTTCCACTTTCGGTCTACGAGGGTACGTGGACAACACTCTCCCTCTCGTTGCTATGCATCACCATGATCTTGCGTGCGCGTAGGAAATTTTTTGAAATTACTACGTTCCCCAATAGTGGCATCCGAGCCAGGTTTTATGTGTAGATGTCATATGCACGAGTAGAACACAAGTGAGTTGTGGGTGATATAAGTCGTACTGCTTACTAGCATGTCATACTTTGGTTCGGCGATATTGTTGGATGAAGCGGCCCGAACCGACATTACGCGTACGCTTACGCGAGACTGGTTCTACCAACGTGCTTTGCACATAGGTGGCTGGCGGGTGTCAGTTTCTCCAACTTTAGTTGAACCGAGTGTGGCTATGCTCGGTCCTTGCGAAGGTTAAAACAGCACCAACTTGACAAACTATCATTGTGGTTTTTATGCGTAGGTAAGAACGGTTCTTGCTAAAGCCCGTAGCAACCACGTAAAATTTGCAACAACAAAGTAGAGGACGTCTAACTTGTTTTTGCAGGGCATGTTGTGATGTGATATGGTCAAGACATGATGCTAAATTTTATTGTATGAGATGATCATGTTTTGTAACCGAGTTATCGGCAACTGGCAGGAGCCATATGGTTGTCGCTTTATTATATGCAATGAAATCGCCCTGTAATTGCTTTACTTTATCACTAAGCGGTAGCGATAGTCGTAGAAGCAATAGGTGGCGAAACGACATCGATGCTACGATGAAGATCAAGGTGTCGCGCCGGTGACGATGGTGATCATCATGGTGCTTCGAAGATGGAGATCACAAGCACACGATGATGATCGCCATATCATATCACTTATATTGATTACATGTGATGTTTATCTTTTATGCATCTTATCTTGCTTTGATTGATGGTAGCATTATAAGATGATTTCTCACTAAATTATCAAGGTATAAGTGTTCTCCCTGAGTATGCACCATTGCGAAAGTTCTTCGTGCTGAGACACCACGTGATGATTGGGTGTGATAGGCTCTACGTTCAAATACAACGGGTGCAAAACAGTTGCACACGTGGAATACTCAGGTTAAACTTGACGAGCCTAGCATATAACAGCTATGGCCTGGGAACACTGAGACTAAAAGGTCGAGCATGAATCGTATAGTAGATATGTCAACATAGTGATGTTCACCATTGAAACTACTCCATCTCACGTGATGGTCGGACATGGTTTAGTTGATATGGATCACGTGATCACTTAGAGGATTAGAGGGATGTCTATCTAAGTGGGAGTTCTTAAGTAATATGATTAATTGAACTTAAATTTATCATGAACTTAGTCCTGGTAGTATTTTGCAATTTATAGATCAATAGCTCGCGCTATTGCTTTCATGTGTTTATTTTGATATGTTCCTAGAGAAAACCGTGTTGAAAGATGTTAGTAGCAATGATGCGGATTGGATTTGTGATCTGAGGATTGTCCTCATTGCTCCACAGAAGAATTATGTCCTTGATGCACCGCTAGGTGATGGACCTATTGCAAGAGCAGATGCAGACGTTATGAACATTTGGCTAGCTCAATATGATGACTACTTGATGGTTTAGTGCACCATGCTTAACGGCTTAAAATCGGGACTTCAAAGACGTTTTGAACGTCATGGGCCATATGAGATGTTCCAGGAGTTGAAGTTAATATTTCAAGAAAATACCTGAGTTGAGAGATATGAAGTCTCCAACAAGTTCTATAGCTAAAAGATGGAGGAGAATCGCTCAACTAGTGAGCATGTGCTCAGATTGTCTGGGTACTACAATTGCTTGAATCAAGTGGGAGTTAATCTTCCAGATAAGAAGTTATTGACAGAGTTCTCTAGTCACCATCACCAAGTTGCAAGAACTTCTTGATGAACTATAGTATGCAAGGGATGACAAAAACGATTCCCGAACTCTCCCTCAAAGCTCAGCTGGATCGGAGTTCGAGGGACGTCTTCGAGCTGAACGTGTGCTGAACTCGGAGGTGCCGTACGTTCGGTACTTGATCGGTCGGATCGTGAGGACGTGCGACTACATCAACCGCGTTGTGCTAACGCTTCCACTTTCGGTCTACGAGGGTACGTGGACAACACTCTCCCCTCTTGTTGCTATGCATCACCATGATCTTGCGTGCGCGTAGGAATTTTTTTGAAATTACTACGTTCCCCAACAGGATTATGAGGGTGAACAAGAGTACCTCGACTATTTGACTGCGAAGCAAGGTTTGTCGGTCAGCCTCGATGATGGTACTGATGCTGACATCGACACCGACAGCGACGGCACCGATGGCGGCGCTGAGATCAATGGCGGCGCCGAGACCGGCGGGGAAGGTACTGGCGGGGAAGATACCGGTGGGGAAGGTACCGGCGCCGATGCCGCTACCGAAAAGAAGAAGCAGAAGAAGCAGAGGATACGAAAACCTAACAAACTAGGGATTGGACGACTAGTGATCACAAAGATGGCACCTGGCAAGTTTGAGCCATTAGAGCTGGAAGAACCTCGCAAGTGCTATGGGAGCCAAGTAGGATGCATCCTACGGGAATGTGCGAGCATCAACGACGATGACTGTGACGCCCTCGATTCAATCGTACACTAATCATACACGCAAATGTGTACGATCAAGATCAAGGACTCACGGGAAGATATCACAACACAACTCTAGACACAAATTAAAATAATACAAGCTTTATGTTACAAGCCAGGGGCCTCGAGGTCTCGAATACATAAGCTCGAATACACAAGAGTCAGCGGAAGCAACAATATCTGAGTACAGACATGAGTTAGACAAGTTTGCCTTGAGAAGGCTAGCACAAAAGCAACTACGATCGAAAAGGCAAGGCCTCTCCGCCTGGGAGCCTCCTAACTACTCCTGGTCGCCGGGCGGTCTTCACGTAGTAGTAGGCATCGACGGTGGCATCCGCCCTGGCTCCGGCCATCTGGTTGCATCAACCGGAAAGAAGAAGAAAAAAAAGGGGGGAAAGGGGGAGCAAAGCAACCGTGAGTACTCAACCAAAGTACTCGCAAGCAAGGATCTACACTACATATGCAACATTATCAAAGGAAGGCTGTATATGTGGACCGGGCTGCGTAAATGCCGTAATAGAGAGGAGGCTCGATCCTATCGAAGACTAGCATCTTCTCGAACCCACCATCTTGCAGCAACAGGAGGGAGTAGAGTAGCATAAAGTAAAGTAGCAGTGGTGTTATCAACCTCGGCCGGAGATCCTTTCTCGACTCCCTGCGAGAAAGAAATCCCAGAGCCATACTATCCAGTTATCATCACAATCCAGTTCTCATCGCAATCCATTGCTCATATCCATGTCTCATCTCAAGTATCCAGTTCTAGTTGTATCGATCGGGATACAACTCCAAGTGTCCGCTATCGTAGGACAGGCTATCGATAGATGTTTTCTTCCCTGCAGGGGTGCACCAACTTACCCACCACGCTCGCTTAACTCCGGCCGGACACACTTTCCAAGGTCATGCCCGGCCTCGGCCAAACAATACGCCGCAACCTGACCTAGGCTTAATAGAGAGGCCAGCACGCGGACTAAACCTATGCCCCAGGGTCATGGGCCATCTCCCGGGAACTCCTCACGTTGCGTCTGTGACGGTGATCAGACCTAGATACCTTCCTATAAAGGCAGGAGCTTACCAGTCCAACCAGGCGCGCGCCGCTCAGTCGCTGACGTCTATTAAGCTTCGGCTGATGTATACGATGCAGAACGCCCATACTGTGCCCACGTGATGGTTAGTGCTATCGGGCCGAGGCCCTCGGATCAAATATCCAAATCGTAGTGGATTAGGAACGCAGCGGTAACAAGCAGAGACTCACGAAAGATGTGACCCGTTGCCCGTCTCGAGGACTTGCGGCAAGGGCTAGGAATGCCCGCCACGCCTCGTAACTATCTCGCGGGCACCCTCCAGTCAACCCGTCTCCACATCACTCGCAATTAAGCACGCTGGTACCCCTCGTGGTCGACCCGTCTTTCCAAGTAACGATGGTAAAAGTCCAAGTAACCGTGTGTCCAAACATCAAGGGAAAACCGAGGATTCACCCCGGTGAATTCCACTCAATGTAGTCATCAAGGTGAACGTAAGAGGATTCACCCTCGAGGTCCACACTTGAGGGGTTGCACGACAGAGTCGTATCGGAAGTGGTTAAAGAGGAAATCACCCTCGATGACCACGACCGAATAACTACACTACAGGTTTAACATCAGCAGTGCTAATGAGGTCTCACCCTCGGCACTCGATAGTAACCCAGTAGTGTCGAGCAACTAAGGGGAAAGTGATGTGCGGTGTCGGGGCCTGGTCTTCGATCCCGTTGATCGGGTCTTCTGATAATCCAGCGAGGCAGTCGGGACAAAGTGGGGGTCACTGATGGATCTCTAACCAACCTATACTAAGCAGTTTAGGATAAGCAGGTAAGGTACAACAACAGGTATAAAAATAGGCTATGCATCAGAATAGGAGCAATCAATAACAGTAGCAAAATCTAATGCAAGCATGAGAGAATGGAATGGGCGATATCGGGATGATCAAAGGGGGGGCTTGCCTGGTTGCTCTGGCAAGGAGGAGTCGTCGGTGACGTAGTCGATCACAGGGGCAACATCGGTCTCGGGGTCTACCGGAGAGAAGAGGGGGAAGAAATAGTAAATATAAAGCAAACTTAGCATAACAGGACAACAAGCAGAGCTAGACGTGTTCTAACGCGGTGCTACACGATACCGGCGAGGGGGGAAGTCAACCGGGAATGTTTTCCCGGTTCCGGACCTGTGTCACACAGATGACCGGAGGGGGAAAGTTCCATGTTCAGCATGCTAGGGGCATGTGACAGATGAATGGACCGCGTATACGGATTCGTTGGATTTTTCTGAGCAACTTTCATATAGAAAACATTTTCATCGGAGTTACGGTTTAATTTCTATAAATTTCTAAAGATTAAACCATTTTCTGGAATTAATACTAATTCGATAATAAACTACAATTTGCCATGGGTACACGGAGTGTACCCAGATAGTGGGTATGACAGGTGGGGCGGTCAAAGTCAACAAGTCAAAGTTGAATGGGTCAAATAGTGAACAGTGCATGTGGGTCCACATGTCATATGCTATACCTATAAACAAATATATAAAACAAACCTAATTAATGGGGACCAAACATCATCTGTTACCAGACTAATTTAGCACCAACTAACCTAGCTCTAATAAACAAGGGCCGGCCTGGTTGCACGGCCAGCCTCACGGGTGTGCACACAAACGCACACATAGCACATGACCAAGCTTGGACGGGGCAAGCTCTCTGGTAGTCTCGTGGGTTTCTTCACAGTTCAGTTTCGTCAGTTGTTTCTTCAGCAAACAACTTTGCAGCTACGAGCCAGAGCGACCAGCAAATAGCAGCGGCAGCAGCTAAGGAAACAGCAGCGACGGCGGTAGCTATGCAGCGACAGCAGTAGAAAGAAACAACAGTAGCAAGAAGGCAACAGCATGGCTCGGCAGCAGCAGTAGCAGATGGCAACGAGCAGCACACGCATCTGCGGCAGCAAGGAACAGCAGCAACGTGGCGGCAGCAGCGAGCGGGGACAACAGCCGCGTGCGCGTTGTGCGCAGCCGGAGCTCTCACACGCACGGGCAGGGGGAACAGGGGGGCGCGCGGGAGCACGCACGGGGGCGAGTCCAGGCGCAAACGGGCGGGCACGGAGGCGCGCGGGCACGCGCGAGGGCCCGACTAGGGGCACGGACGGGCCAACTCCGGCCATGGTGGCTGTTCCTCGTGGGGCAACGCATACGGCGACAAATCGAAGGGGAAAAGCAGGGGAATCGGGAGGGGAGCTCACTGCGAGCTCGGGGGCGCGGTCGAGGAGGCCGGGGGTGGACTGGAGCGGTCGGAATCGACGATGACGGCCGGAGATGTACGCGACGGGGACGACGGCGATGGTGGGCGTACGAGGCCTCCCCGGTCCAACCCAATAGCGTAGACGAAGGAGGCGATGGTGGTGAAGCCCCAGGACGTCCTAGCTCAACGCGGGGACGACGACGGCCATGAGGACGGCAAAGCCGTGGCAACGGCTGTGGATCGCGATCGCTGCGGAGAAGAGGACGAGTGAGGGAGAGGGAAAGCGGATCTGGGGGCAGCTAGGGAGGGATTAGGGTTTGGGGGAGGCGCCAGGTCATGTCGACTAGGGGGAAGGTCGTGGATGGCCGACACCTGGCCGGGGTGCCATGGATGGCCTCCACGATCCCCTCTGCTTCCTGTAGCAGGAGGAAGGGGAAAACAGGGGGTGGGCTGGGCCATTTATGGATAGGTGGGCCAAGTGGCCTTGTGAGTTAGGTTCTCCGGGGGTTGCTCTCTCGCTCCCTCTCTTTTCTTTCACATTTTTTTTACTTTTATGTTTTCTTTTAATTGCAGAAAGCAAAATAGTTCTATAAAACTAATCTCTCACAGAAAATACCACTTTAACTTAGGCCACTGCTATAATTAACTTGGCACCAAAAATAATGTAGTTTGGTATTTTTATAAATTAAAAAGCACTTAAATAAATGATTTAGCCACTGTTTTAACTATTTTAGGGCACATAGACATTTTGGAAAAAATGTTAGTTCAGTACCATTATTATCAAAAGAAATATTTGCCACGTGATGAACATTTTAGATTTCATGTCTAACAAATATGAATTTTTAACTTTAGATTGGATTTGAATTTGAATGGTGATTTGGATCAAGTGAAGATTAGCAACAGTAACATGATGACATGGCACCATTAATAGGGGATTACTGTAGCATAACACTGGGGTGTTACAAATCTCCTCCACTACAAGAAATCTCGTCCCGAGATTTAAGTGGGGATGTAAAGAGTAACTTTAGGAGACCTGACCCTTATAGGGTTAATTATCTGGTGAACAAATCAGGGAATGGGGCAGAAGTATCTCTCGAGTTGAAACTTAATAAAACATCGAGAGCAAAGTAAGAAGGTACAATAGGAAGTTTCAACTGAATGAACAATGATTGATACTTGATCAGAGTGTGAGAAAGGGGGAGGGGTTCAGAGCATCGAGAATAGATCATCTCCCGGAAGGTGTCTCATGACATGATACGAAGCCAAGTGTAAAGCATATTTCGGCATCAAGGTTGTATATGAGAGTCAGGTTTCGATCCTGTGGAACTGTGGGTTATGGGCCCCCCATATGGGTTAAAGGAAGGAAAGGCGCTATTCATTTTGCACGGTCATGATAGCAAGACATGTCAGAGGGTAGCCTGCCAGTTATGTCGGCAACAATCGTCGGTACCAAGGGCGAGGGGCAAAGAGAACCATTCTCCTGCTCGTTGAACGAGGCGGACCAATAGGCCAAGTTCTCGTCCATCGGTGGTTACCGGTATGTCGTCCATAATAGTAACAGGGTCTTACTGAGAGTTTGTACACCGGGGGAGCAGGGGAATCTTTCTGCATATTTCATATAGATCACAAGAAGGTTAAACAAACAATGGAAAAGAAAAGGTGATCATTAGATTAAACAGAACATTGGAAAGGAAAATGTGTTTACACACAAGAATTGGGAGAATATCCTTCCCAAAGGGAAGTGGAGCAGGATATACATGACATGACAGCAAGTTCAAAAGCATTTAGATAAAGGGGGCAAGGGAAGAATCATGATATTACCCGTACAACGGTGTTTGGATAATAGATCAAGAAACATTCGGAAATGTGCTTCCAATGTTCTTGTTGATATTCGGAATACCTCAGTCATGCTTCGAGGTAGCATTAACATGGTGTTCCAAGTAGGGGCTGGAGTTGAAGATCACAAGAAATACTCAAGGAGCAATTGCAGGAATAGCAAGGAGTCCAAGGTATAACCAAGACATGATCAAACATGTGTTGGAAAGAAGACAAGGGGGTTGTCGATGATAACTCAAATCATCGAAGGTCAATGATGGTATTTCTCACCATGAATTCAATTGTCATCTCAACGGAAGTCAAAATGTTGATGCTAATCATGACACATCTGTCGAGAGGCTCTATGAAGATGCCATCGAGCAGAAAATGAAGGATGAAGTGAAAGGCTATGAGATCTACGGATTCGACACAAGCTCAAAGTCAAGCTTGTTGTTCGAGGTGAAATGATAAGATGAGGAAGATCGACGTAAGCTTAGATCGTCGTCGAAAGTTGCTCCGGGCATAAGGACCAGGTAGCACAGTTAAAATTTAGCACGATAATGATATATCCGATCAGGCTAGGAATGATGTGACGGAGTATCACTCCAATTAAGAATTTACAAGAGGTAGATCAAATTGGAGGTGGACAGGTGAAATGACTTGCAGGAGACAAGTATTTTAACTTGTCCGGAAATGGAATTAAGGAGAAACTATGGTCGGAACCATGATTATGAATGATCAAACCATCGATACAAGATGAACTTATAACAAGGGGTAAATATTTTTACGAGCAGCTTCCATGATAAGTTCTACATCGGGTCCATGGGCATGAACACAAAGGTTCAAGGTCGACTCCCACTTCTTCAATGCATAAACTTTCATTCACTCCTCGTTTTTGAAGAATTTGTAGTCTGAAAGATTTATCCGGTGAAGCACCGTAAGAGTATGACTCACATCTCTTTCGAGTTCACATGAATTTAGGAAAGGCATAGGTTCAACCCATCGGGACATTTCTGAAGCTATACAACACAATAACAGGAGTGACGAGTACACGCCGAAAGCAAAGGGTTGGCGATCTGAGTAGATGATACAATTCGCGGAGGCATTTTGTATCAGGGGAAAGTCGTCAATGATTTAAAATATGAAGGAGCTGCCGGATAGCAATCCACCCAAGGATCAGGTGGTCCGCAAAGGATCTGATGTGAGTATCGGTACTCAACCAGAAGAAGGGATGCAAAGGGATCGGTATATAGAAACACCTGAATAAGCCGAAGCTTGGATACGAAGGTTTTACTATCCCAAAATCGGGGGATCCGAGGCAGAGGCTCTGATAAAAAGATGAGTATATTGATTAGAATTAGATGGCCAATCAATCAAGGATTGATTTACTGAGAACCAACTCATATCCAGAATGATGTCTGAGCCGGAAAGATGAATTCTAGGAATCAACGGAAGATCGGGATTATTCTTATTCATATTGAATCAATAGACTCGGAAAGACAATGACAAGGAATGCAATGAATATTGCGATACATATGGATGTATCCATAAAGCAGGCTGACAAGACTTTCGGGAGCAATAGGCTGCAGAGTATCTTCGGGAGATCGAATAGCATTTTAAAGAATTTTTGGAAAGCATATGAACAACTGGGGATGAAGGTACTAACGGCAAGGATGTTATTCACGGGGATTATCGATGGTCAGGAACTGCAAAGCAGTGGGCATAGAGTCTCGAGAAACATCAAGGAGTATCTGCAGAATCTTGTGGCGAAGCAAGCGACCATCTGTAGTGAAGGGGCTCTCCGGGATGAAGTGGTTACGAGAACCTAATGTCAGAGTTAGTAAATTCTTTTAACCCGAATGGAAGAGAGATCAGAGTCCCAGAGTATAGACGAGGAGTAAAAGATCCTAATGCCACCCAATGGCGACATGGGCCCGTAAGCCACACAACCAAGTTAGTAAAACAGTTTTGGACGACTAGACTCAACTTCGGCCAAGGAGTTGGAAAGGGGGCTTCCTACAGGCAGTCGGCTCTGATACCAACTTGTGACGCCCTCGATTCAATCGTACACTAATCATACACGCAAATGTGTACGATCAAGATCAAGGACTCACGGGAAGATATCACAACACAACTCTAGACACAAATTAAAATAATACAAGCTTTATGTTACAAGCCAGGGGCCTCGAGGTCTCGAATACATAAGCTCGAATACACAAGAGTCAACGGAAGCAACAATATCTGAGTACAGACATGAGTTAGACAAGTTTGCCTTGAGAAGGCTAGCACAAAAGCAACTACGATCGAAAAGGCAAGGCCTCCTGCCTGGGAGCCTCCTAACTACTCCTGGTCGTCGGCGGTCTTCACGTAGTAGTAGGCATCGACGGTGGCATCTGGCTCCTGGGCTCCGTCATCTGGTTGCATCAACCGGAAAGAAGAAGAAAAAAAAGGGGGGAAAGGGGGAGCAAAGCAACCGTGAGTACTCAACCAAAGTACTCGCAAGCAAGGATCTACACTACATATGCAACATTATCAAAGGAAGGCTGTATATGTGGACTGGGCTGCAGAAATGCCAGAATAGAGAGGAGGCCTGATCCTATCGAAGACTAGCATCTTCTCGAACCCACCATCTTGCAGCAACAGGAGGGAGTAGAGTAGCATAAAGTAAAGTAGCAGTGGTGTTATCAACCTCGGCCGGAGATCCTTTCTCGACTCCCTGCGAGAAAGAAATCCTGTGAGCCATACTATCCGATTATCATCACAATCCAGTTCTCATCGCAATCCATTGCTCATATCCATGTCTCATCTCAAGTATCCAGTTCTAGTTGTATCGATCGGGATACAACTCCAAGTGTCCGTTACCGTAGGACAGGCTATCGATAGATGTTTTCTTCCCTGCAGGGGTGCACCAACTTACCCACCACGCTCGCTTAACTCCGGCCGGACACACTTTCCAAGGTCATGCCCGGCCTCGGCCAAACAATACGCCGCAACCCGACCTAGGCTTAATAGAGAGGCCAGCACGCCGGACTAAACCTATGCCCCCAGGGGTCATGGGCCATCTCCCCGGGAACTCCTGCACGTTGCGTACGCGGCCGGTGAGCAGACCTAGCTACCTTCCTAAAAAGGCAGGAGCTTACCAGTCCAACCCGGTGCGCCGCTCGATCGTGACATCTATTAAGCTTGGCTGATGTATCTGACGCAGAACGCCCATACTATGCCCACGTGATGGTTAGTGCTATCGGGCCAGAGGCCCCTCGGATCAAATATCCAAATCGTAGTGGATTAGGAACGCGCGGTAACAAGCAGAGACTCACGAAAGATGTGACCCCGTTGCCCCGTCTCGAGGACTTGCGGCAAGGGCTAGGAATGCCCGGACACGCCTCGTAACTATCTCGCGGGCACCCTCCAGGTCAATCCGTCTCCACATCACTCGCAATTAAGCACGCGCGGGTACCCCTCAGGGTCGACCCGTCTTTCCAAGTAACAGTGGTAAAAGTCCAAGTAACCGTGTGTCCAAACATCAAGGGGAAAACCCGAGGATTCACCCCCGGTGAATTCCACTCAATGTAGTCATCAAGGTGAACGTAAGAGGATTCACCCTCGAGGTCCACACTTGAGGGTTGCCTGACAGTCGTATCGGAAGTGGTTAAAGAGGAAATCACCCTCGATGACCACGACCGAATAACTACGCTTCTGAGTTTAACATCAGCGGTGCTAATGAGGTCTCACCCTCGGCACTCGATAGTAACCCAAAGAGTGTCGAGCAACTAAGGGGAAAGTGATGTGCGGTGTCGGGGCCTGGTCTTCGATCCCGTTGATCGGGTCTTCTGATAATCCAGCAAGGCAGTCGGGACAAAGTGGGGGTCACTGATGGATCTCTAACCAACCTATACTAAGCAGTTTAGGATAAGCAGGTAAGGTACAACAACAGGTACAAAAATAGGCTATGCATCAGAATAGGAGCAATCAATAACAGTAGCAAAATCTAATGCAAGCATGAGAGAATGGAATGGGCGATATCGGGATGATCAAAGGGGGGGCTTGCCTGGTTGCTCTGGCAAGGAGGAGTCGTCGGTGACGTAGTCGATCACAGGGGCAACATCGATCTCGGTCTACCGAGAGAAGAGGGGAAGAAATAGTAAATATAAAGCAAACTTAGCATAACAGGACAACAAGCAGAGCTAGGCGTGTTCTAACGCCGGTGCTACACGATACCGGGCGAGGGGGAAGTCAACCAGGAATGTTTTCCCGGTTCCGGACCTGTGTCACACAGATGACCGAAGGGGGAAAGTTCCATGTTCAGCATGCTAGGGGCATGTGACAGATGAATGGACCGCGTATACGGATTCGTTGGATTTTTCTGAGCAACTTTCATATAGAAAACATTTTCATCGGAGTTACGGTTTAATTTCTATGAATTTCTAAAGATTAAACCATTTTCTGGAATTAATACTAATTCGATAATAAACTACAATTTGCCATGGGTACACGGAGTGTACCCAGATAGTGGGTATGACAGGTGGGGCCGGTCAAAGCCAACAAGTCAAAGTTGAATGGGTCAAATAGTGAACAGTGCATGTGGGTCCACATGTCATATGCTATACCTATAAACAAATATATAAAACAAACCTAATTAATGGGGGACCAAACATCATCTGTTACCAGACTAATTTAGCACCAACTAACCTAGCTCTAATAAACAAGGGCCGGCCTGGTTGCACGGCCAGCCTCACGGGTGTGCACACAAACGCACACATAGCACATGACCAAGCTTGGACGGGGCAAGCTCTCTGGTAGTCTCGTGGGTTTCTTCACAGTTCAGTTTCGTCAGTTGTTTCTTCAGCAAACAACTTTGCAGCTACGAGCCAGAGCGACCAGCAAATAGCAGCGGCAGCAGCTAAGGAAACAGCAGCGACGGCGGTAGCTATGCAGCGACAGCAGTAGAAAGAAACAACAGTAGCAAGAAGGCAACAGCATGGCTCGGCAGCAGCAGTAGCAGACGGCAACGAGCAGCACACGCATCTGCGGCAGCAAGGAACAGCAGCAACGTGGCGGCAGCAGCGAGCGGGGACAACAGCCGCGTGCGCGTTGTGCGCATCCGGAGCTCTCACATGCACGGGCAGGGGGACCAGGGGGGGCGCGGGAGCACGCACGGGGGCGAGTCCAGGCGCAAACGGGCGGGCACGGAGGCGTGCGGGCACGCGCGAGGGCCCGACTAGGGGCACGGACGGGCCAACTCCGGCCATGGTGGTTGTTCCTCGTGGGGCAACGCATACGGCGACAAATCGAAGGGAAAAAGCAGGGGAATCGGGAGAGGAGCTCACTGCGAGCTCGGGGGCGCGGTCGAGGAGGCCGGGGGTGGACTGGAGCGGTCGGAATCGACGATGACGGCCGGAGATGTACGCGACGGGGACGACGGCGATGGCGGGCGTACGAGGCCTCCCCGGTCCAACCCAATAGCATAGACGAAGGAGGCGATGGTGGTGAAGCCCCAGGACGTCCTAGCTCAACGCGGGGACGACGACGGCCATGAGGACGGCAAAGCCGTGGCAACGGCTGTGACTGCGATCGCTGCGGAGAAGAGGACGAGTGAGGGAGAGGGGAAACGGATCTGGGGGCAGCTAGGGAGGGGATTAGGGTTTGGGGGAGGGGCGCCAGGGTCATGTAGACTATGGGGAAGGTCGTGGATGGCCGGCACCTGGCCGGGGTGCCATGGATGGCCTCCACGATCCCCTCTGCTTCCTGTAGCAGGAGGAAGGGGAAAACAGGGGGTGGGCTGGGCCATTTATGGATAGGTGGGCCAAGTGGCCTAGTGAGTTAGGTCCTCCGGGGGTTGCTCTCTCGCTCCCTCTCTTTTCTTTCACATTTTTTTTACTTTTATGTTTTCTTTTAATTGCAGAAAGCAAAATAGTTCTATAAAACTAATCTCTCACAGAAAATACCACTTTAACTTAGGCCACTGCTATAATTAACTTGGCACCAAAAATAAAGTAGTTTGGTATTTTTATAAATTAAAAAGCACTTAAATAAATGATTTAGCCACTGTTTTAACTATTTTAGGGCACATAGACATTTTGGAAAAAATGTTAGTTCACTACCATTATTATCAAAATAAATATTTGCCACGTGATGAACATTTTAGATTTCATGTCTAACAAATATGAATTTTTAACTTTAGATTGGATTTGAATTTGAATGGTGATTTGGATCAAGTGAAGATTAGCAACAGTAACATGATGACATGGCACCATTAATAGGGGATTACTGTAGCATGACACTGGGGTGTTACAATGACTTAAGGAGTAAAGAACATTTGACACAGTTGCTCCTGACGAAGTTGCACAAGAGATTCAAGTTCCCCGACCGGGATGATAACATAGAACAACCGTGGGATGATCCGAAGATGAAAAAGATTAACAATCACGCCATAGACATGTTCAGCAATGATTTGGCCTCCTGGAAAGGGAGGGTGAAACGAGCTATTGAGGCTGAGGAACCCCTGTCCAAGATTCTGGAGGAAAATCCGACACTTACGGAAGAGGAGTTCGAAAAGTTCAAGGACACTTTCGCTACCGAGGCAGGCAAGGCTAAGGCTGCGAAATTCAAGAGCCTTCAGCAAAGGAACACGGGGAAGCATCGCCTCAGAAGCCGTGGCTACCTCGGTAAAAGGCCCATATGGGATAAGGAGGACGCGGAACGTGAAGCCGCGGGTATCCCAGACCCCTTCGAGAAGTTCACCAACCCCTTGGAGCGTGACTTCATCAGGGCCCGCTACAAGTGGGGCAAGGAAAAAAAGGTTTTTTACACGGACCAGATCATGAGGAAATTGATTAGACTACTGGTAATTATTCTTTTACCACCTTACATTTAGCTCCATATCTAGTCGACTACACATTCCTAAATGGTTCACGCTCCTTCTGCAGGAGAAGCGACACCAGCTTGCAGCCGAAAGCCCTACTTCTCCGATGAGGCCCAAGTGGGACACCCCTCTCAACCGGGCCTTGAACGAACTTAAGGGACTCCCTTTGGGCTAGCGGCCGCAATATGGTCGTGTGCACGGTGCTGGAGCCGGCACCACGTGGAAGGTGTTTTACAACGAGGGCCTGGAGGCCAAGAAGCAGAAAAAGAAGTTTAGTCAGGCGGACATCGACGCGAAGGTGAAGCTTGCGGTCGAGAAAAAAGCAGCTGAGGATGGGAAAAAACAGTCGAGGAGAAAAATGAGTTGCTACAGCAGGCAATCAATGCAGCTGTAACTGCCTGCAGAAATGATTTCGCTACTAACTTGGTTCCAGCTATCATCAACTGGACGAAGGAAAATCCAAACAAGACGGTACATGATTTCCCGTTGCCCAGTTTCGTCTGGAGCAACTCCATGAACAACAACACCACCGCACCATCACTTGCTCACGCAACCGGGCTTCCTCTCGCAGTTGCTCCCGCTCATAGAAGCCCATCCTCACTCTCTGGCGCGCTAGGTGGGCCTTCGTCTTTGGCCGAGCTCGATGCCGTCACGGTAATTACATGTCGCACCAACATATATATATATATATATATATATATATATAGAGAGAGAGAGAGAGAGAGAGAGAGAGAATATTCCATTTTCGTTGCCTTTCGGATGTTTTACGCCACAGACATATGTGTTTGCAGGCCGAAGAAACCCCGTGCACCATACTCTACTTGATCAAAGGCCAGAAGGTGGACGTGGGAAAGGGGATGATAATGAACCCCTTGCAACCCACGTTCCACAACCAGCCGATCCCTGCTGGGCACTTTAGGGTTAGCTTGTCCAGTGTGAAATCAGGGCACGAGGATTTGCCTCCTCGACTGACATGTGGGAGAGGACGACGAGACCCCGCCATGGATTAGAAGCTGCAAGGGTTGGGTGCTATGGCGAAGAATCTAATTAAATGCGAGTCGGCCGAGAGCACACCAATAACCACACATCAACAAGCATGTGCGGAGACCACCACCCCGCCCATGCAATTACCAGCTCCTGTAGTGCTGGGTGAGAGCGGTGGACGACGTGATGAAGGGGGTGCCATAGTACCGGCTGATGTAATCGGTCCTGTAGAACAGAGAATGGATGATGAGACGGAGGTCGACCCTATGGGTTTCCTCAATACAAACGCGTATGAATGTGACATAGATATGATGAGTCAACCATATGATGAATCGGGCTATCAGCATGCTAATGAGGATATGGATGATATGCCCGGGCAGGAAGGTCATAGCAGGGATTGCAAAATGTCTCTCTTCATGAAATCCTCACAGGACACACCTGAAGATGCCGCCTCAACACAGGCTCAACTAGCCGGGGTAAATGCAGTGCTTAGCCGGGAACCACAGGCGGGGGTTAAGGAAGGGTCTGGAAGGTGCGCCCAAGAAAAAGGAGAGGAAGAGATCAGGGAAGATAGCTGCCTCCAAACAATCCAGAGCACATAGCAGCCAGACGATGGATTCTGAAGAGCGTGTTCCCGTGAAAAGTGTGGCCATGTTCCATCTCACGGGCGAGCCGATGCTACCGCCGAAACCGCTGGAGGCACTATCAGGGGATCTGAGGAGACTGCACGACCATGTGTTGTCGACTGAGAAAAGCCTACTAGCCTCTAAGGATCCAGGATATCTGACATACGCGGCTCGTGTGCCTGAGGGGAAGTGCTACATCAACACACGGCCCACGGAGGTGTTCGTCCTGCGGTTTGACCATATCTTTGAGATGTTTCTGACAAGGCGGCTCGATTTTACAATTGTCCGCCTTTTTGCGCTACATATGAGCTCTGTCATGAAGAGAGAAGAAGTCTCACAAATCTGTGTGGCGGATCCGTACTACATGCACGAGTCTTTCTTGAGTCTCGGCGACTTTGAGCGTGAAACTGCTAGGGACTACCTCCAAAACTTCATGGTACAGAATAAGGACCAGGAAATTGTCCTCCTGCCTTATCATCCAAAGTAAGTCAGTTCCGGACAACCCTTTCATACATTTCAATCATTCCTTTGAGGTGTCTTTTCCCCGCAGCAATGAGCGCGCCGTCCTTATCGTTCTTTACCCGCGAGTCTCCCATGTCGTGTATTTTGACCCTTCTAGAGACTACGAGAAAAAGGACTACACCCACATAATGAATATTCTAGATGATGCTCTCCAAGGCTTCAGCATAAGAGGTGGCCACGTGCAGATCAGGAAACAAAGGAACAAGAAGATGGGTTTCGCTTATAAAACTAACTTCTCCTGCATCCATGTCCCAAAACCAAGCAAGAAGGATGGATTCTACATCGTCCATCTCATGATTGAGTTCAGCACGGATCACCAAAAGCTTCGCATGACAAGTAGAAATGATGATCATATCCACAAGTGGCTAGAATCTCATGGAGAAGCGGATTATAAACTTAGAGATGACTTCTTTCGCATCCAAAGGGACATTGCGACGATCATCATGAAAGAAGTCATCGATGAGAAGGGGATGTTCCACCATGGCCCTATATCACGAGCTGACGTCCAAACTCGCATAGGCATGCAACGTCTAGCCTCACGCCGTTCAAGAAGCTAGGGTCCATCCTCGATGATATGGAAGGATGGAACTTCTAGTGATTTACGATGCCGATGATGATGATATGTGTCGGTTGAACTTGTATACTTTCTGTAGTGATGAAACTTTGTGATGTCCACGGTCCTGCCGAACTTGCGTAACGCTACTTTGTTAGTTTGCGTCACGATGACCTGCGTACCTCTAGTTAATTAGTTTGCGTACTGTATGTTGCATCTAGTTGCTAACCCTTTCTTTTTCGTGTTGCTCTAGTATATTTTGTTGCATATGATTGTACATCCTCTTCATGAAGATGCATCTATAACAGGTACCTAGTTTCTTGATGGTGAAGTGCTATTTCGTATACGAAGGGAAGGTTCCGGGAGTGTATGACGAGTGGCATGAGTGTCAGGCGCAAGTGCAGGGGGTCTCGGGCGCCAGCCATAAAGGCTTCAAAAGCAGACAAGAAGCACAAGCTAGTTACTTGAGGTTCAGGCGAGCGCGAGAGAGGACTCATGACCGCCGCCTCATGTACTGCATAGTTCCACTATCACTCATAGTGATAGCACTTCTCGCGTATATCATTGTTTAGATGGATGACATTGTAGTTGCAAGTATTCGAGACTTGCATGTATCGTATTTTTGAGATGATGACGAGATACCACATTGTGTTGGATGATGATTATGATGAGACTATTTGTATGTATATGCTATGATTACATTTGTGGTCTCGCAGAGATTTGTATGTGTATGATGATGCCATTTGTATGTGCTAAATATTCTTGTATAAAGCCTGTTCAAATACAAAACAAATATGCAGAAAAAAATAAAAAACCACTAAAATTAGCACTAGCGAGTGGAGGAAAGTTAGCAGCAACGTCACTATAGCAGTAGTGCGTACGGCCAAAGCGCGCTAGAGCTATTAGCAGTAGCGAGCTTCCACGCAGCACACTACTGCTACACTTGTATACCAGTAGTGCGGGCGCGCACGCGCTGCTGCTATGGGTTAGCTGTAGCACCCTATTAGTAGCGTCGGTGCCCGCGCTACTGGTAGGCCAAAAACCCCCGCTGCTGCTAGGCTTTTCCCTAGTAGTGCCGCTGGGATGATGAAGATGGCCACAGAAAATGATTCACCCCTCTGGCAGGGTGCCGGAACGGGGTCTAGATTGGTTTTCACGAATACAGAGACCTTGCGGTGGTGGAACTTCTGATCTAGGTTCACCCCGAAGGGTTTCGGAATATTTGGGATTTTATAGTCGGAGGCCACCGAGGTGGGCACAACCCACCTGGGCGCGCCAGGGGGCCCTGGCGTGCCTTGGTGGGTTGTGCCCCCCCCCCCGGGGTGCAGCTCAGGCCCATTGGGTTCCTTCTGGTCCAGAAAAATATCCGTAAAGTTTCGTTGCGTTTGGACTCCGTTTGATATTGATTTCCTGCGATGTAAAAAACAAGCAAAAAACAGCAACTGGCACTGGGCACTTGGTCAATAGGTTATTCCCAAAAAATGATATAAAGTTGCTATAAATGATTGTAAAACACCCAAGAATGATAAAATAACAGCATGAATACTTCATAAACTATAGATACGTTGGAGACGTATCAGCATCCCCAAGCTTAATTCCTACTCGTCCTCGAGTAGGTAAATGATAAAATAAATAATTTATGAAGTGTGAATGCTAGCAAAGTGCATAAGTTTGATCAATGATAATTTCAATCACTTTTTCTAGCATCATAACATCAATTCTTTCTTGTAAAACTTCTCATGTTATAGTAGCAACCAATTCACATGTTAAGGTTCAAACAATGAACTCTCTTGAAACTCAACAACCTATGTTCTCAGTCACCAAGCAATTGCAATTCAACTTATTCAACAGAGTTTAAGTAAGAGCACCACATACTCAACCATCATATAGTCTTCTATGATTGCTAACACTCACTGCATACACATGAGCAAAACGTTTCAACCAGACACATAGAAAGATAGGGGCTTATTATTTTACCTCCCAACGTATTCACCTCAAGGGTGATGTCAACAATAATAACTCATGCTACCCATTTTCAACTGGACATATGTGCCTAGATCTTTCCTCAGCACATGATGCTTGCCAAAAGAGAAAAATAAAAAGGAATAGAGATAAAAACTTTGACTCTTTGCATAAAAGTAAATACTGAAAAGTAAAAGATAGGCTCTTCGCAGAGTGAAGCAGAGATTGCCATGCGCTTATTTGTTTGTATGCTCGATCCCTTAGTGCAAAAGAACGTCACGTTATATTGCCCCTTATGATAGCAACCTTTATTATGCAGTCAGTCGCTTTTATTGCTTTGCCATCATAAGTTTGTACAACGCTCAATTTTCTCTTATACTAAATGATCTAACACTTTTAGAAGCATTTTTATTGCCTTATTGCACCGATGACAACTTACTTGAAGGATCTTGCTCAATCCTTAGGTAGGTATGGTGGCTCTTTAAGATAGTATTTGGGTTCAAGGGTATTTGGATGCACAAGTAGTATCTCTACTTAGTGCGGAATTTTAGGCTAGCAAAGATGGGGGGGGGGCAAGCACCACATGTTGAAGGATCTATGGCAATATAACTTATATGTGAATATGAGCAAACGTAAATCATTACGTTGTCTTCCTTGTCCAACGTCAACAATTTTGGCATATAATATTTTGATGGGGGCTCACAATCACAAAAGATTTCCATGATAGTGTATTTGCATGTGAAAGTTCTCTTCCTTATACTAATTACTCGTGAATTGCTTGTATGGCCAATATTGTGATTGTCAAACCTCAAAAGATTTCACTTTCTAAACCCAATGTGAAGCTACCACTAGGCATGATATGATTTCAACTTCTTGACATTCAATTTATTCAACAATTTACTCATAGGATATAAGTGAAGCTCAAGAGTAAATGACAAACTACTCCAAAAAGATATAAGTGAAGATCATGCGAGTAGTTAAGTAAATAGATAGCTATGTAAGGGCTCTCTCTTTATTTAAAAGTTTAAGATCTAAGTATTTATTAAAACAGAAAGCAAAAACAAAATAAAATGACATTCCAAGGATAGCACACATTATTTGAAGAAGCAAAAACTTAGGCTCAACCGATACGAACCGATAATTGTTGAAGAAGAAAGGTGGGATGCCTACCGGGGCATCCCCAAGCTTAGATGCTTGAGACTTCTTGAAATATTATCTTGGGATGCCTTGGGCATCCCCAAGCTTGAGCTTTTGTGTCTCCTTAATTCCTTTTATATCACGGTTTCCCTAAATCCTGAAAACTTCATCCACACAAAACTCAACAAGAACTCGTGAGATTAGTTAGTATAAACCAATGCAAAAACTTTATCATTCTCTACTGTCGCAAAACACTAAAATTATTATTCAAGATTGCATACTAAATTCCTCTTCATATTTAATACTCCTATCCTCGAATAGAATCATTAAACAAGCAAACATATGCAAACAATGCAAACATAACCGCAATCTGCCAAAACAGTACAGTCTGTAAAGTATGCAAGATTCATCATACTTCCCTAACTCCAAAAATTATGAGAAAAATACTACACTGTAGAAAATTTATCATAGATTATTTTGCAAAAAGTTTCAACAATTTATCATATTCTGAATTTTCTAGGGAATTTTTGCAACATCGATAAACTTTCTGTTTTCAAACAGCAACAAGTATACTTGCAAAATACGCATGGCAAAGGCTATCATTGCCACTTTTATTGAAATAAAAGATGCAAATCATTATTATAAATAACAGCAAGAAAATCCTAGCAAGATAAATTGACGCTCCAAGCAAAACACATATCATGTGACGAATGAAAACATAGCTCAGGTTACCGATAATGATGGAGACGAAAGAGGGGATGCCATCCGGGGCATCCCCAAGCTTAGTTGCTTGGATCTTCATTGAATATTACCTTGGGGGTGCCTTGGGAATCCCCAAGCTTAGGGCCTTGTCACTCCTTATTCTCCTCATATCAACATCTCAACCAAAACTTGAAAGCTTCAATCACACAAAACTTAACGGAACCTTGTGAGATAGGTTAGTATGATAAAGACCAGACCATTTCGCTTTTGGTACTGTCAAAGACAAGATTCATAATTTTTTCCACACATTGCCTACTGTATCATATCATTTCCACAATTTATATTGAGCAATATAAGCCATAGAACCAAGGAAACAAGCAAACTATGCATTGAAAACAGAATCTGTCAAAAACAGAACAGTCTGTAGTAATCTGTACTCAAGACATACTTCTGATACTCCAAAAATTATGAAAAAAGTTGGACCACGTGAGAACTTTGTATATTAATCTTCTGCAAAAAGAATCAACTAAAAATCACCCTTCTGTTAAAAATGAGAGCTATTTTCGTGAGCGCAAGAGTTTCTGTTTTTCAGCAAGATCAAATCAACTATGACCCAACATGATCCCAAAGGCTTTACTTGGCACCTTATTGAAACAAAGACAATAAAACATGATTACTACAGTAGCCTAATCATGTGAACATACAAAAACAGTAGGTAAAAGTGCTGGGTTGTCTCCCAACAAGCGCTTTTCTTTAATGTTTTTTTTTCTAGGCATGATGAGTTCAATGATGCTCGCATAAAAGATAAAGATTGAAACATAACAAGAGCATCATGAATCATAAGTTCCTCGCTCATAATAATTTTCAGTAGCATCATGAATAGATTCATCCATATAACCATCACATCAAGCATTCTTTTCATGATCCAAAAGCATAGATAATTTATTACTCTTTATGGCATACATGTCATCATAATAATCATCATAAGTAGCAACTTTGTTCTCATCATAGTCAATTGAAACCTCATCCAAAATGGTGGATGTATCACTAAATAAAGTCATGACCTCTCCAAATCCATTTTCATCAATATTGAAATAAGATTCAACACCCTCCAAAATAGTGGGATCACTACTACCTAGAGTTGACACTCTTCCAAACCCACTTTCATCATTGTAATCATCATAAATAGGAGGCATGCTACCATTATAAAAAAATGCACATTAAAAATTGGGGGAATAAAAATATCATCTTCATCAAACATAGCATCCCCAAGCTTATGGATTTGCGTATCACTAGCATCATGGATATTCAAAGAGTTCATACCAACAATATTGCAATCATGCTCATCGTTTATGCCAAACATTCTATTGAATTATTCTTCAATCAATTGAGCACAATTTTCATTTCCATCATTTTCACGAAAGACATTATAAAGACGAATAATATGGTGCAACCTCAATTCCATTTTTGTAGTTTTCTTTTTATAAACCAAACTACTGACAAAACAAGAAACTAAAAGATTTGATTGCAAGATCAAAAGATATACCTTCAAGCACTCACCTCCCCGGCAACGGTGCCAGAAAAGAGCTTGATGACTACTACGCAACTTTTTTCTTGTAGACACATGTTGGCCTCCAAGCGCAGAGTTTTGTAGGACAGTAGCAATTTTCCCTCAAGTGGATGACCTAAGGTTTATCAATCCATGAGAGGTGTAGGATGAAGATGGTCTCTCTCAAACGACCTTGTAACCAAATACAAGAAATCTCTTGTGTCCCCAACACACCCAATACAATGGCAAATTGTATAGGTGCACTAGTTCAGCGAAGAGATGATGATAAAAGTGTAATATGGATGGTAGAAATATATTTTTATAATCTGAATAAATAAAAACAGCAAGGTAGCAAATAGTAAACGAACACAAAAACGGTGTTGCAATGCTTAAAAATGAGGCCTAGGTTCTGCACTTTCGCTAGTGCAACCTCTCAACAATGCTAACATAGTTGGATCATATGATTATACCTCAAAGTGCAATAAAGAATCACTCCCGAGTTCCTATTAGCGGAGAACAAAAGATAGGAATTTTTGTAGGTCACGAAACCCCCTAAAAGCTATTCTCTTTTCCGTTCGATCTATTCAAGAGTTTGTACTAAAATAACACAAAGCTATTTTTCCGTTTGATCTATCCTAGAGTTCGTACTAGAATAACGCCAAATAAAATTCATATTCATAATACTCAATCCACACAAAGAACTATAAAGAGACCCCAAAGTTTCCGTCGGACAAAAACGTGCATCAACCCCTATGCATAGATTACCCCAATATCACCGCGGGAATCAGCGAGTTGAATGCCATAACACATATCAAGTGAATCAATAAGATACCTCATTGTCACCTCAAGTATTCATATTGCAAGACATATATAATATGTTCTCATCTCTGAATATTCAATCCGACAAGACAAAACTTTGAAGGGTAAAGATTCAATTCATCATAATAAGAGTATAGAGGGGAGAAAAATCATATGATCCGACTATATTAACAAAGCCCATGATATAGATCACGAGAGAGAGAGAGAGATCAAACACTTAGCTACTGGTACAAACCCTCAGCCCCGAGGGTGGACTATCCCTCCTCATCGTGGTGGCCGCCGGGATGATGAAGATGTCCATCGGAGATGATTTCCCCCTCCGGCAGGGTGCCAGAACGGGGTCTAGATTTGTTTCCGCGGATACAGAGACCTCGCGGCGACGGAACTTCTGATCTAGGTTAACACCAAAGGGTTTTGGAATATTTGGGAATTTATAGTGCAAAGAGGGGGTGCGGGAGGCAACCGAGGTGGGAACAACCAACCTGGGCACGCCAGGGGGCCCTGGCGTGCCCTGGTGGGTTATACCCCCTCGGGGCACACCCCAGGTGCAGCTCGGGCCCATTGGGTTCCTTCTAGTCCAGAAAAAATCTCCGCAAAGTTTCGTTGCGTTTCGACTCCATTTGATATTGATTTCCTGTGATGTAAAAGAGCAAAAAAACAGCAAATGGCACAGGGCACTGGGTCAATAGGTTAGTCCCAAAAAATGATATAAAGTTGCTATAAAATTATTGTAAAACAACCAAGAATACTAAAATAATAGCATGAATACTTCATAAATTATAGATACGTTGGAGACGTATCACGGTCCACCGGCGGCTGCAGCGGGGAAGCTCGGGAGAGGGGGGAGGCAGGGAGGGGGCGGCGACCAGGCGGGGGGGTGGCGACCGGGCGGGGGGTGATGGGGCGGTGACGGAGAGGTGGTGGGTCGGTGGGGGCGGCGGGGCGGCGACGGTGATCGTCGGGCGGAGAGGAGAGGAGAGGAGAAAGAGAGAGGGCGACGGCGGGGGCACAGGCCATTTTTTATTTTGAAGTGTTGCGGTCCGTGTCGCCTTTGTCGTCCGCAAGCTGAGGGCAACCGACTCTTTGTCGTCCACTGGCGGACGGCAAAGATGGGGCCCATTAGGGCTTAACAACCAGTGGGCCAAACACCCTCTTTGTCGTCAGCTAGCGGACGGCAAAGAATCTTTGTCGTCTGCTAGCTGACGGAAAATTTTTGGCTGATGGCAAAGCCTTCCTTTGCCATCCGCTGCCTCTTTGCCGTCTGCTTTCTGGTGGCTGATGGCAAAGCCATTCTTTGTCGTCTGCTAGCTGACGGCAAAGAGGGGGCAGACGGCAAATTTTCTGATTCCAGTAGTGAAACAAGAATAAGAACGGTGATAACGGGTCACCTTGCCGAAGCCCACGCGTCGATGTAAACGAATCCAAGAGGGTTCCATTTAACTTAACAGAGTATCTAACCGATGTGACACATGACATTATCCAGTCTTGTTGGGGATATTACTACTGGGTATAAACCGGCCAGGAGAGGCCGGGTTATCCCCATAATGAGTTATTCCTATTTGAAGCCCATGAAGGCAAGGAGTATGGCGCTTTACTACAGAGACTTAAAGGCCCAAGGCCCAAAGGCAGATTAGGCCTGTAGATATAAACCGCCATGTAATATATAACTTGTATCGTAAGTTAGGAGAAAGTAGAGACCAAGGCGGACACATGTATGAGCCGGCCTCGAGATTCTGTAGACCGCCGGGCGTCGACCTGTGTATATAAAGGCACGACCAGGCGGCGGTTCAGGACAAGAAACAATAGCTCGAGATCCAGGTAAAGCGATTCCGCTCCCTAATCATCGAGACCACATCAATTCCACCACAACTGGATCGTAGGCTTTTAACTTCACCGCAAGGGGCCGAACCAGTATAAACTTCCCGTGTCCTTTGTCCGGTTTAACCCCTTTAAGCTAATATCGTTGCGATGGCTCCACGACTAAGTCCTTTCGCTAGGACATCTGCCGTGACAAACCCACGAAAGTTGGCGCCCACCGTGGGGCTATTGCACGATGGTTTCGAGTTCTTAAAGGGTAACTTCGAAGGACTCAAGGGATACGCCATGGGCCGAATGACCAAGAGTCGTCGCGGCAAGCTCTACATCGACAACGCAGGCTGGGGCCCTGAGGCCGGCTCAATCGAGTACGGGTACCGGGTCCCCTTTGGTGGAATTCACGTCTTCATCGGCAAGATCGGCGAACCGGGCCCCGAGCCGGACATCTGCACCGACCTTGTTGAGATGGCTCAGCTTGCAAGTCCTGCCCGGATTCAGCCCACCATGAAGCGTGCGTTCATAGGATTCATCAATGGTGCGGAACTTGAACCGGCGTCCGATGGGGAGATCGTCGTTTGTTCAGACGGCGAGTCATCCGCCGGGGAGACTGATGACTCACAAGTATAGGGGATCTATCGTAGTCCTTTCGATAAGTAAGAGTGTCAAACCCAACGAGGAGCAGAAGGAAATGATAAGCGGTTTTCAACAAGGTATTCTCTGCAAGTACTGAAATAAGTGGTAACAGATAGTTTTGTGATAGGATAATTTGTAACGAGCAATAAGTAACAAAAGTAAATAAAGTGCAGCAAGGTGGCCCAATCCTTTTTGTAACAAAGGACAAGCCTGGACAAATTCTTATAATAGGAAAAGCGCTCCCGAGGACACATAGGAATATCGTCAAGCTAGTTTTCATCACGTTCATATGATTCGCGTTCGGTACTTTGATAATTTGATATGTGGGTGGACCAGTGCTTGGGTGCTGTTCTTACTTGAAAAAACATCCCACTTATGATTAATCTCTCTTGCAAGCGTCCGCAACTACAACAAAAGTATTAAGGTAAACCTAACCATAGCATGAAACATATGGATCCAAATCAGCCCCTTACGAAGCAACGCATAAACTAGGGTCTAAGCTTCTGTCACTCTAGAAACCCATCATCTACTTATTACTTCACAATGCCTTCCTCTAGGCCCAAATAATGGTGAAGTGTTATGTAGTCGACGCTCACATAACACCACTAGAGGCTAGACAACATACATCTCATCAAAATATCGAATGAATACCAAATTCACATGACTACTAATAGCAAGACTTCTCCCATGTCCTCAGGAACAAACGTAACTACTCACAAAGCATATTCATGTTCATAATCAGAGGGGTATTAATATGCATAAAGGATCTGAACATATGATCTCCACCAAATAAACCAACTAGCATCAAATACAAGGAGTAATCAACACTACTAGCGACCTACTAGTACCAATCCCGGACTTGGAGACAAGAATTGGATAGAAGAGATGAACTAGGGTTTTGAGAGGAGATGGTGCTGGTGAAGATGTTGATAGAGATTGCCCTCTCCCGATGAGAAAAGCGTTGGTGACGATGATGGCGATGATTTCCGGCAGAACAGCTCTGCCGGAGCCCTAGATTGGTTCTGCCAAGGTTCCGCCTCGTGGCGGCGGAGTTTCGTCCCGAAAGGTTGCTTATGATTTTTTTTCTCGATGAAAGACCTCATATAGCAGAAGATGGGAATCAGAGAGCCACGAAGGGGCCCACGAGGTAGGGGGCGCCGTGGTCTTCATCTTTGGCAAGGATTTTTCATTATTTTTTATAAGATGTTCCGTGGAGTTTCAGGACTTTTGGAGTTGTGCAGAATAGGTCTCTAATATTTGCTCCTTTTCCAGCCCAGAATTCCAGCTGCCAGCATTCTCCCTCCTTGTGTAACCTTATAAAATTAGAGAGAATAGGCATAAGTATTATGACATAACGTGTAACAACAGCCCATAATGCAATAAATATAGATATAAAAGCATGATGCAAAATGGGCGTATCAACTCCCCCAAGCTTAGACCTCGCTTGTCCTCAAGTGAAAGCCGATAACGATAAATATGTCCCCATGTTTAGAGGTAGAGGCGTCGATAAAAATAAAATACGGACATGAAGGCATCATGATTATTCTCATAACAGCAACATATATAGATATTGTCATATGATTTCTTATGTTCAAGTAATAATCCATTCACAATGCAGTACAAATCATAAACTTTATTGAGAACCAACAAACTATAATCTCAGTCATTGAAGCAATTGCAATTTATCATAACATCAGAAAGAGTCTATGTCAGAGCTTAATAGCAAGTCCACATACTCAACTATCATTTAGTCCTTCATAATTGCTAACACTCACGTGATACTTGTGTTTACGGAGTTTTAATCGGACACAGAGAAAGATAGGGGCTTATAGTTTCGCCTCCCAACCTTTTACCTCAAGGGTAATGTCAACAATAATAACTCATGCCCCCTACATCTAATTAGATATACCAATCAGGATCTTTCCAACATCTTGTGCTTGCCAAAGGATAAAATGAAAAGGAGAGGTGAAGATCACCATGACTCTTGCATAAGGTAGGAGATAATAAATAAAAGATAGGCCCTTCGCAGAGGGAAGCAGAGGTTGCCATGCGCTTTTATGGTTGGATGCACAAAATCTTAATGCGAAAGAACGTCACTTTATATTGCCCCTTGTGATATGAACCTTTATTATGCAGTCTCTCGCTTTTATTTCTTCCACATCACAAGATCGTATAAAGCTTATTTCTCCCACACCAATCAATCATACATATTTAGAGAGCAATTTTTATTGCTTTGCACCGATGACAACTTACTTGAAGGATCTTACTCAATCCATAGGTAGATATGGTGGACTCTCATGGCAAAACTGGTTTAAGGGTTTTGGAAGCACAAGTAGTATCTCTACTTGGTGCTGAGAATTTGGCTAGCATGAGGGGGAAAGGCAAGCTCAACATGTTGGAAGATCCATGACAATATACTTTATCTCGGATGTAAGAAAACATAACCCATTACGTTGTCTTCCTTGTCCAACATCAACTCTTTAGCATGTCATATTTTAATGAGTGCTCACAATCATAAAAGATGTCAATAATAGTATATCTATATGTGAAACCTCTCTTTCCTTATTACTTCCTATTAATTGCAACGATGACCAAAGCTATGTTTGCCAACTCCCAACAACTTTTAATCATCATACTCTTTCTACGTGAAGTCATTACTCTCAATAAGATCAATATGAACTCTTTGTTTATTTTTATTCTTTTTATCTTTCTTTTTTTCACTCAAGATCATGGCAAAATAATCAAGCCCTTTACTCAACACTAATATTTATTATATAGCTCACGGACTCGATTACATAGAGGGAACATAAAGCAAAACTCAAAACTAGATCATGGCATAAACTTTATTCTACTAGATCAAGATACTACTAATAGGATCGTACTAAGAAAAACGGTAAAGATAGGAGATGTGGTTGTGATACGATACCGGGGCACCTCCCTCAAGCTTGGCAGTTGCCAAGGGGAGTGCCCATACCCATATGATTATGTATCCTTCTTTGTTGTTGGTGAAATATTCTTAGCGATGATGCCCTTCAGGATACGATTCTCCTCCTCGAGCTTATTGACTTGCTGCTTGAGGTCCATTATTTCCTTGCGAAGCTTTCCTGTAACAGCTAAGGCTCCTTGCACCCAAGGGTGTTGCATAGCTCTTGGGGAGAACAAGTGACACTCCTCTTCATATTTTCATAAGAAAGAAATCTAACATTGGAAGGATAACCGAGTTTGGAATAGCTGAGCTCTGTAGTTCCCCCATCGCGAACCCAGCTCGAAAGCGAGAAGTGACTTCTTGATCCTCCATGGCATCTACTCTCATCAAGTCAGCCTCCATCTCCTCCTCCGTTGCTGGCCCAAAGGGGTCAGCTTCGCTGTTTGCCCTTGGTTCCGGTGCCGGATTAGATACCCGGCTCTCCCCGACTGACTCTTGAGAAGACATCTTGCTCTAATCTGCAGCAGCAACAGATCGAAACAAAAACAGAGGATATTTGCGTGATATGGGAGTCAAAACCTCCGGGAGAATATATAATGAATTTTTACCGACCAAAATACGTATCGTGCAAGAAAACAGAGTCCGGAAGGCACACGAGGTGCCCACGAGGTAGGGGCGCACCCAGGGGGTAGGGCGCGCCCTCCACCCTCGTGGGACCCTCGTGTCCTTCCCGGACTGCTACTTATTTTTCTATTTTTCTAAATATTCCAAAACGGAGAAATATTGCCTTAAAAATTGTTTTGGAATCGGTTTACTTACCGTACCACATACCTACTCCTTTTCGAGGTCTGAAATGTTCTAGAAAGTGTCCCTTATGTATTCCTCCGGGGTTACGGTTTCAATAACATTGGTTTCAACATTTATGGGATTACTTGAGATATAGTGTTTGATCCTTTGACCGTTTACCACCTTCGGATTTGTGCCTTCGAAGTTGTTGATTTTTATGGCACCGGAACGATAGACCTCCTCGATAACGTAAGGGCCTTCCCATTTAGAGAGAAGTTTTCCTGCAAAAAATCTTAAATGAGAGTTGTATAGCAATACATAATCACCTACATTAAACTCACGCTTTTGTATCCTTTTGTCATGCCATCTTTTAACTTTTTCTTTAAACAACTTGGCATTTTCATAAGCTTGGGTTCTCCATTCGTCAAGTGAGCTAATATCAAATAACCTCTTCTCACGGCAAGTTTGAAATCATAGTTGAGCTCTTTAATAGCCCAATAAGCCTTACGCTCTAGTTTGAGAGGTAAGTGACATGCTTTTCCATAAACCATTTTATACGGAGACATACCCATAGGATTTTTATATGCAGTTCTATAGGCCTATAATGCATCATCAAGTTTGTTGGACCAATTCTTTCTAGACCTATAGACAGTCTTTTGCAAAATTAATTTGAGCTCTCTATTACTCAATTCTACTTGACCACTAGACTGTGGGTGATAAGGGGATGCAATTCTATGATTAACATCATACTTAGCAAGCATTTTACGGAAAGCAACATGTATAAAATATGAACCACCATCAGTCATTAAATATCTAGGGACTCCAAACCTAGGAAAAATAACTTCTTTAAGCATTTTAATAGAGGTGTTATGATCAGCACTACTAGTTGGAATAGCTTCTACCCACTTAGTAACATAAGCAACAGCAACTAAAATATGTGTATATCCATTAGAGGCAGGAAAAGGTCCCATATAATCAAAGCCCCAAACATCAAATGGTTCAATAACAAGTGAATAATTCATAGGAATTTCTTTACGTCTACTAATATTACCAATTCTTTGACATTCATCACAAGACAAGACAAACTTACGGGCATCCTTGCAGAGAGTAGGCCAATAAAACCAGATTGCAATACCTTATGTGCAGTTCTATCTCCAGCGTGGTGTCCTCCATAAGCTTCGGAGTGACACTTGCATAGGATCTGTTCTTGTTCATGCTCAGGTACACAATGTCTAATAACACCATCTACTCCTTCTTTATAAAGATGTGGGTCATCCCAAAAGTAATGTCTCAAATCATAGAAAAACTTTTTCTTTTGCTGGTATGTGAAACTAGGGGGTATAAATTTAGCAACAATGTAATTAGCATAATCAGCATACCATGGAGTACTACAAGAAGTATTTATGACATTTAGTTGCTCATCAGGAAAGCTATCATCAATAGGTAGTGGGTCATCAAGGACATTTTCTAACCTAGACAAGTTGTCTGCAATGGGGTTCTCAGCCCCCTTTCTATCAACAATATGCAAATCAAATTCTTGTAGCAAGAGAACCCATCTAATAAGTCTAGGTTTAGCATCTTTCTTTTCCATAATATATTTAATAGCAGCATGATCAGTGCGAATAGTTACTTTAGAATCAACAATATAAGGTCTGAACTTATCACATGCAAATACAACTGCTAAAAATTCCTTTTCAGTAGTAGCATAGTTTCTTTGAGCATTGTCTAGAGTCTTACTAGCATAATGGATAACATTTAATTTCTTATCAACTCTTTGCCCTAGAACAGCACCTACAGCATAATCACTAGCATCACATATAATTTCAAAGGGTAAATTCCAATCCGGTGGCTGAACAATAGGTGCAGAGATCAATGCTTTCTTAAGTATTTCAAATGCTTCTACACAATCATCATCAAAGACAAATGGTATATCTTTTGTAATAAATTAGTCAGAGGTCGAGAAATTTTTAGAAGTCCTTAATGAACTTCCTATAAAATCCGGGCGTGACCAAGGAAACTTCTTATACCTTTGATGTCCTTGGGACATGGCATCTTTTCAATAGCATCAACCTTGGCTTTATCAACTTCAATACCTCTTTCAGAAACTTTATGCCCCAAGACAATACCTTCATTAACCATAAAGTGGAACTTTTCCCAATTCAAGACAAGATTAGTTTCTTCACATCTCAGCAAAACTCGATCAAGATTGCTCAAGCAATCATCAAAAGAGGATCCATAGACAGAAAAGTCATCCATGAAAACCTCACAAATCTTTTCACAAAAGTCAAAGAATATAGCCATCATGCATCTTTGAAAGGTAGCAGGTGCATTACATAAACCAAAGGGCATACGTCTGTAAGCAAAAGTACCAAAAGGGCAAGTAAAAGTAGTGTTTGATTGATCCTTAGCCGACACAGGTATTTCATAGAAACCAGAATAACCATCTAGAAAGCAATAATGTGTATGTTTGCATAATCTTTCTAGCATTTGATCAATAAAAGGTAAAGGGTAATGATCTTTCTTAGTAGCTTTATTTAATTTGCGGAAATCAATTACCATCCTATAACCTGTAATAATTCTTTGCGGGATCAATTCATCTTTATCATTTGGAACAACGGTAACACCTCCCTTCTTAGGGATACAATGAACAGGGCTTACCCACTGACTGTCAGCAACGGGATAAACTATACCTGCCTCCAGAAGCTTTAGTATTTCTTTTCTTACCACTTCTTTCATATTAGGATTAAGCCTTCGTTGATGATCACGAACCGGTTTGGCATCTTCTTCCAAATTTATTTTATGTTGACATAGAGTGGGACTAATGCCCTTAAGATCATCAAGAGTATATCCAATAGAGGCAAGGTGCTTCTTCAGAGTTTTCAATAATCTTTCTTCTTCATGCTCTGAGACGTTAGCACTAATAATAACAGGATATATTTTCTTTTCATCAAGATAAGCATATTTAAGATTATCAGGCAACGGTTTAAGCTCAAACACGGGATCACCCTTGGGTGGAGGAGGATCCCCTAGGATTTCAACAGGTAGATTGTGTTTCAGAATAGGTTCCTGTTTAAAGAATACTTCATCTATTTCCCTTCTTTCATTCATAAACATATCATTTTCATGGTCTAGCAAATAATGTTCTAGAGGATCACTAGGAGGTACGGCAATAGAAGCAAGACCAATGATTTCATCCTTACTAGGTAATTCTTCTTCACGGTGTTGTTTACTAAATTTAGAGAAATTAAACTCATGAATCATATCATCCAAGCCAATAGTAACAACATTCTTTTTGCAGTCTATCTAAGCATTAACAGTGTTCAAGAAGGGTCTACCAAATATAATTGGGCAGAAGCTATCTTGTGGGGAACCAAGAACAAGAAACTCAGCAGGATATTTAGTTTTCCCACACAAGACTTCAACATCTCTAACAATTCCCACTGACGATATGGTATCTCTATTGGCAATTTTAATTGTAACATCAATATCTTCTATCTCAGTGGGTGCAATTTCATGCTTAATTTCTTCATACAAGGTAATAGGTATAACACTAGCACTAGCACCCATATCACATAAGCCATGATAACAATGATCTCCTATTTTAACAGAAATAACAGGCACACCTACCACAGGTCTATGTTTATCTTTAGCGCCAGGTTTAGCAATTCTAGCAAATAATCCACAAACTTCATCCACAAAGATAAGGTGTAAGTCAGGATGCAATGTTCCGTCTCCTGCAAAAGGATTAGCTAGCAGTTTTTCTATCATACCCGAAGGAATCTCAAAGTGAATATTTTCATAAAGTTCAGTAGGTTGAGGAGCATCTCTTTGCTCTTCCGGTTGGGGTGAAGATACCCCAAACAAGCCCCTCAAAGGATTAGTTTCCATAGTGACAAGTAACAGAAAATTTCAGCACACTATATAAATGTTTCCTTACCAAGTTCCACTCACCAAAAGCGCCACACTCCCCGGCAACAGCGTTTAAAAGAGTCTTGATGACCCACAAGTATAGCGGATCTATCGTAGTCCTTTCGATAAGTAAGAGTGTCGAACCCAACGAGGAGCAGAAGGAAATGATAAGCGGTTTTCAGTAAGGTTTTCTTTGCAAGCACTGAAATAGTAGGTGATAGATAGTTTTGTGATAAGATAAATAGTAACGAGCAAAAAGTAAATAAAGTAAATAAGGTGCAGCAAGGTGGCCCATCCTTTATGTAGGAAAGGATAAACCTGGACAAATTCTAATAATGAAGAAGGAGCTCCCGAGGACACATTGGGAATTATCGTCAAGCTAGTTTTCATCACGTTCGTAAGATTGGCGTTCGGTACTTTGATAATTTGATATGTGGGTGGACCGGTACTTGGGTACTGTCCTAACTTGGACAAGCATCCCACTTATGATTAACCCCTATTGCAAGCATCCGCAACTACAAAAAACAGTATTAAGGTAAACCTAACAACAGCATTTAACATATGGGTCCATATCAACCCCTAACGAAGCAACGCATAAACTAGGGTTTAAGCTTCTGTCACTCTAGCAACCCATCATCTACTTATTACTTCCCCATGCCTTCCTCTAGGCCCAAATAATGGTGAAGTGTCATGTAGTCGATGTTCACATAACACCACTAGAGGAAAGACAACATACATCTCATCAAAATATCGAACGAATACCAAATTCACATGACTACTAATAGCAAGACTTCACCCATGTCCTCAGGAACAAACGTAACTAGTCACAAAGCATATTCATGTTCATAATCATAGGAGTAATAATATGCATAAAGGATCTGAACATATGATCTTCCACCAAGTAAACCAACTAGCATCAACTACAAGGAGTAATCAACACTACTAGCAACCCACAGGTACCAATTTGTGGTTTTGATACAAGATTGGATACAAGAGATGAACTAGGGTTTTGAGAGGAGATGGTGCTGGTGAAGATGTTGATGGAGATTGACCCCCTCTCAATGAGAGGATCATTGGTGATGATTTCCTCCTCCCGGAGGGAAGTGCCCCCGGCAGAATAGCTCCGCCAGAGCCCTAGATTGATTCCGCCAAGGTTCCTCCTCGTGGCGGCGGAGTTTTGTCCCGTAAGCTTGCCCACGATTTTTCCAGGGTAAAAGTGATGATATAGCAGAAGATGGACGCCGGAGGCCCACCAGGGAGCCCAGGAGATAGGGGGCCGCGCCCTACATGGGGGCGCCCTCCTGTCTCCTGGACAGAGTGTGGGCCCCCTGGCCTATTTCTTTCGCTCATAAATTCTTAATAAATCCAAAAAGTTGTTTCGTGGAGTTTCAGGACTTTTGGAGTTGTGCAGAATAGGTTTCCAACGTTTGCTCCTTTTCCAGCTAGAATTCCAAATGCCAAGCATTCCCCTCTTCATGGTAAACCTTGTAAAATAAGAGAGAATAGCCATAAGTATTGAGATATAATGTGTAATAACAGCCCATAATGCAATAAATATTGATATAAAGCATGATGCAAAATGGACGTATCATTGAAGCTTTAGCATGATCCTTTATTCTAACAGGGAAAGGTGGTTTCTCAACATAAGAGGTAGGAACAATAGGATCATTATAAGTGACAATCTTTTCTTCAACTTTAATAGGTGCAGCTACTTTTACTTCTATGGGAGGATGATACTTAAACCACTTCTCCTTGGGGAGATCAACATAAGTAGCAAAAGATTCACAGAAAGAAGCTACTATCTCAGAGTCAAGTCCTTATTTAGTGCTAAACTTACGGAAAATATCGGTATCCATAAAAGATTTAACACAATCAAACTTAGGCGTCATACCTGACTCCTTACCTTCGTCGAGGTCCCAATCTTCAGAGTTGCGTTTAACTCTATCCAATAAATTCCATCAGAATTCAATAGTCTTCATCATAAAAGAGCCAGCACAAGAAGTGTCGAGCATGGTGCGATTGTTTTCAGAAAGCCGAGCATAAAGATTTTGCATAATTGTTTCTCTTCGGAGCTCATGATTGGGGCATGAATACAACATTGATTTAAGCCTCCCCCAAGCTTGAGCGATGCTTTCTCCTTCGTGAGGCCAAAAATTATATATATAATTGCGATCACAATGAACAAGATGCATAGGATAATACTTTTGATAGAATTCCAATTTCAGTCTTCTATAGTTCCATGATCTCATATCATCACATAGCCTATACCATGTCAATGCATCTCCCTTCAAAGATAAAGGGAAGACCTTGTTCTTAACAATATCATCGGGTATACCTGCAAGGTTAAATAGTCCACAAACTTCATCCACATATATTAGGTGCTCATTAGGATGCTTTGTTCCATCTCCTACAAAAGGATTAGATAGCAGTTTTTCCATCATACCCGAAGGAAATTCAAAGGGAATATTTTCATATTCATTTTCAGTAGGTTCAGTAGGTTGAGGAGCAACTCTTTGCTCTGCTGGCCGGGGTGAAGATACCCCGAACAAGCTTACTTTCCATAGTAACAAGTGACAATAAATTTCAGCACACAATATAAATCTTTCCTTACCAAAGGCGCTTCACTCCCCGGCAATGGCGCCAGAAAAGAGTCTTGATGACCCACAAGTATAGGGGATCTATCGTAGTCCTTTCGATAAGTAAGTGTCGAACCCAACGAGGAGCAGAAGGAAATGATAAGCGGTTTTCAGCAAGGTATTCTCTGCAAGTACTGAAATAAGTGGTAACAGATAGATTTGTGATAGGATAATTTGTAACGAGCAATAAGTAACAAAAGTAAATAAAGTGCAGCAAGGTGGCCCAATCCTTTTTGTAGCAAAGGACAAGCCTGGACAAACTCTTATAATAGGAAAAGCGCCCGAGGACACATGGGAATATCGTCAAGCTAGTTTTCATCACGTTCATATGATTCGCGTTCGGTACTTTGATAATTTGATATGTGGGTGGACTAGTGCTTGGGTGCTATTCTTACTTGAACAAACATCCCACTTATGATTAACCTCTATTGCAAGCATCCGCAACTACAACAAAAGTATTAAGGTAAACCTAACCATAGCATGAAACATATGGATCCAAATCAGCCCCTTACGGCAACGGATAAACTAGGGTCTAAGCTTCTGTCACTCTAGCAACCCATCATCTACTTATTACTTCCCAATGCCTTCCTCTAGGCCCAAATAATGGTGAAGTGTTATGTAGTCGACGTTCACATAACACCACTAGAGGCTAGACAACATACATCTCATCAAAATATCAAACGAATACCAAATTCACATGACTACTAATAGCAAGACTTCTCCCATGTCCTCAGGAACAAACGTAAGTACTCACAAAGCATATTCATGTTCATAATCAGAGGGGTATTAATATGCATAAAGGATCTGAACATATGATCTTCCACCAAATAAACCAACTAGCATCAACTACAAGGAGTAATCAACACTACTAGCGACATACTAGTACCAATCCCGGACTTGGAGACAAGAATTGGATACAAGAGATGAACTAGGGTTTTGAGAGGAGATGGTGCTGGTGAAGATGTTGATGGAGATTGCCCTCTCCCGATGAGAAGAGCGTTGGTGACGATGATGGCGATGATTTCCCCCTCCCGGAGGGAAGTGTCCCCGGCAGAACAGCTTTGCCGGAGCCCTAGATTGGTTCCATGAGGTTCCGCCTCGTGGCGGCGGAGTTTCGTCCCGAAAGGTTGCTTCTGATTTTTTTCTCGACGAAAGACCTCATATAGCAGAAGATGGGCATCGGAGAGCCACCAAGGGGCCCACGAGGTATGGGGGCGCCCTGGTCTTCATCTTTGGCAAGGATTTTTCATTATTTTGTATAAGATGTTCCGTGGAGTTTCAGGACTTTTGGAGTTGTGCAGAATAGGTCTCTAATATTTGCTCCTTTTCCAGCCCAGAATTCAACCTTGTAAAATTAGAGAGAATAGGCATAAGTATTGTGACATAACATGTAACAACAGCCCATAATGCAATAAATATAGATATAAGAGCATGATGCAAAATGGACGTATCAAAGACCGAGTCACTGTACCAACTGCAAGATGGCCGGTTTGGGGGCTGTTCCGATGGCGACAGTATTCCGGACCCCCTTGAACCGCCGAACCGGATTGCGATCTTCATGGGCGGTACACAGCCCATGTTGCTATCTTCAGTTGCGGCCGCAGTGATTTCCGGATTAGCAACTGGGGCAGGAGGCCCCGCGCGCCGACCGGCCCAAGTCGTGTCCGGTTTATTGGACGCCTTGACGACATTACTGGCCGCATAGGTTACCCCGGATACCCAAGATCAGCATAAAGCGCAGGTTGCTAAACTGCAGGATCAGATAACTCAAGCCAAGGAGGATTTAGCGGCTGAAGAAACCAAGATGGCTGAGGAGCGGGCCGCTTTGGATGCACAGGCACAGCGGATTCAGACAGAAAATTACCGACTCATGTTGGACCAGAACGCTTCAAACGACGTATTGCAGAGAAGGCATCAGTCACGATTGCCACCAGTTTACGAAGCAATGAATCTCTTCAGCACACCAGGAGCAGGAACCAGTAATACGGCAGCGGTAAACCGGATTGAAGCGCCAGGGGCAGGAGCACCGGATCAACCACGGGTAACTGACCCGCCTCGACGGACCCATGACCCGCCACAGTATATACCAACGCCGCCGGGTCAGTTCTCCACCCCTTTGGATAACATGATTGTTGTGGCATCGTGATTGGCAGCTATCCCAATGGATCTTCTTCAAATGGCTATGGTACAGCAGCAGGCCTATTCATATAGCCGAGACAGGCTTCATTCAACCCCACGCCCGAGCCGGAGTTACAGCCGACACATTGATGAACCAGTTGTGTCAAGCAGTGCGCAAAACTGAGATGTCCCTCGAGGTCCTAATCCGGCGCGTGGTGGGACAAATGCTCAGGATGTGGTAGATAACGGAAGAGCACGTCGAGAAGCCGAGTTAGCAGCACAGGACCGTCAGCTCACTCCGGTTCGTCCAACGACTTCCGTGGAACGAGGCCTTACTTTCAGCTCTTGGGGAGTGCCCTGTCTCACCCCGGCTTTGCGTAATGTGCGTCTACCCAAGGATTTCAAGGGTCCACGTAAGGTGCCTAATAACACCGCCTATTTACCTCCCGAGTCGTGGGTTGAGAGTTATGAGATGGCAATGGAGATGCTAGATGTGGATGAAGCGGCATGTGTGAAGTATTTCACTATGATGTTGGACGGAATAGCTCGCACTTGGCTGAAAAGTTTACCAGTTAACTCCGTTGGGTCATGGGTCGAGTTAAAAGCCCGGTTTATAGCAAACTTCAAGGACGCGTGCAAGCGACCCATGTCAATTGTGGATTTAGCTGCCTGCGTCCAGGAAGAGGGCGAGTCAACAACCCATTGAGTGCACCGGGTCTCAGAGATTTTGCATTCATCGGACCGCATCAATGCTGACTCGGCAGTTATAACACTGGAGGGTAATTGCCGTTTTAAGCCTTTGAAACTGAAGTTAGGACGGCTCAAGCGTCACTACAATGATATGGGAACGCTTATGGCTGCGCTAGTTAAGTATGCCGATTCTGATAGTACCAAGGACCCCCAGTCCGATGATGAAAAACCGGAGAAGGGAAAGAAGAACGGCAACACCAAGGGGCAGCAGCATAATCAAGCGGGCCACATAGTAACAATGGTAAGCGTAAAGCGGATGGTAATTCAGATTTTGTGGCTAACACCAATACGCAGGGTAATGGTCAGCGTCATAAGGGTAAACCACCCCCACGAGGTGGAGAGCCAAGTCCCAATCCAGAGTGCCTAAATTACCTGTTGAACCAGCCCTGCCCGAAGCATGGATCGCGGGACAAGCCGGCCACGCACCTCTGGAAGGACTGTTATATCATGCGAGAGTTCAAAAATTCAGATTTTTTCCGGAGTGATCACGGATCGTCCGGCGGTTCAGGTCCCGGGTCCTACGGGCCGGGTTATGGTGGAGGTAATTCCGGTTCAGGATTTCAGGGTAATCAAGGTGGACATGGCAATCAAGGTAATCAGGGCAACCAAGGTGGTTACAATCAACAAGGGAATCAGCAACAGCAGCAGTCGGGTTATCAGAGTCACCCGAAGCAGTTAAGTAGTGGGAAGTACCATGTTTTCACCACTACTCTGTGCAAGCACGATCAGAAGCTTCATAAAAGGGCAGTGAATTCCGTTGAACCGGCGGTGCCCTGTTATTTGCGCTAGTCTGCTTAGCCTATCGTGTGGAGTCGAGAAGATCATATGCCCCGGTTGATAATCCGGGTCATCTGGCGTTGGTGGTAGCACCGCAGGTTGGAGGTTATAAGTTCACTAAGGTGCTCATGGATGGAGGGAGCAGTATCAACATCTTGTATTATGACACCTTCCGGCGTATGGGGTTGCCAGATAAGAATCTTAAACCGTCGAACACCGTTTTTCACGATGTGGTGCCTGGTAAATCGTCTTACCCAGTTGGTAAGATAGACCTGGAGGTTGCTTTTGGAGATGATCATGATTCAAGGTCAGAAAATTTGACTTTTGAAGTGGTAAAAATCAGGAGTCCATACCATGCCCTGTTTGGACGGCCGGCTTATGCTAAGTTCATGGCAAGGCCGTGTTATGTTTATCTGCAGCTCAAGATGCTGGGTCATAAGGGGACCATCACAGTGCATGGAAGTCGTAAGATCGCTTTGGAATGCGAGGAAGGTGATGCGGCTTATGCTGAGTCGGTTTTTGCAACGGAGGAGTTGAAATTCTATAAGGACAATGTTGATACGGGCGATATGACTTCTTTGAAAAAACCCGCTACGGAGCATAACCGGCCTTGAAGTTTAAATCGGCTGATGAGACCAAGTTGGTTGATTTTGTACCCGGCGATTCATCCAAGCAGTTTGTCATCAGTGCTAATCTGGATTCAAAATAGGAAAGCGCGCTCATCGAGTTCATCCGTGAGAATCGGGATATCTTTGCATGGAAGCCTTCTGACATGCCAGGTGTACTGAGGGAACTCGCTGAGCACACCCTTAATGTTGACCCCAAGTTTAAACCGGTCAAACAGTTTCTTCGCCGGTTCAATGAAGAGAGACGTAAGGCCATTGGTGAGGAGGTAGCCCGGCTCTTGGCAGCAGGGTTCATTGTTGAAGTTTTTCATCCAGAGTGGTTGGCTAATCCGGTGCTGGTGCTTAAGAAGAACGGCACTTGGCGTATGTGTGTGGACTACACAGATTTGAACAAGGCGTGTCCAGCTGATCCTTTTGCTCTCCCTCGTATTGATCAAATCATTGACGCTACGGCGGGTTGTGAGCGTTTGAGTTTTCTTGATGCTTATTCGGGTTATCATCAGATCAAGATGGCAATTAAGGACCAGGAGAAGACAGCGTTTATAACTCCCTTTGGAGCCTTTTGCTATGTGTCTATGCCTTTTGGACTCAAGAGTGCCCAGGCGACTTACCAGCGTTGTGTGCAGAATTGTCTTCATAACCAGATCGGGCGGCATGTTCATGCCTATGTGGATGATATTGTGGTGAAGTCTAGGAAGGAGGAGACATTGATAGATGACATGAAGGAGACCTTTGATAACCTCCGGGTTTATAAGATGATGCTTAACCCGGCCAAGTGTGTTTTTGGTGTACCAGCAGGCAAACTTTTGAGTTTCCTAGTGTCTAACATGGGCATTGAAGCTAATCCGGAGAAGATCAAGGCTATTACTTCACTGGCTAAACCGAAGTGTATCAATGATGTTCAGCGCTTGGCAGGCCGGATTGCCGCCTTAAGCCGGTTTATCAGTCGCCTTGGGGAGAAGGCCATCCCTTTTTGTCAAATGTTGAAGAAAACAAATGACTTCGTTTGGAGTGATGCGGCTAACGAAGCATTTGAGGCTCTAAAACGGCAGCTCGTCGAGCCGCCTGTTCTTGCTGCCCCCATTGATAAGGAACCATTGCTGTTATATGTGGCTGCTAACGATCGGGCTGTCAGCGTGGCTATTGTGGTGGAGCGCAAGGAGGTAGGAAAGGAGTATCTGGTTCAACGACTGGTTTAATACATCAGCGAGGTGCTTATTGAGTCAAAACAGAGATACCCACATTGGCAGGAGCTTGTATATGGGGTTTTCATGGCGACCCAGAAGCTTAAGCAATACTTTTAGGGCCATCCTATTACTGTGGTCAGTTCGGCTCCTTTGGGAGATATCATCCAGAACAGGGAAGCGACTGGCCGGGTTGCTAAGTGGGCTATTAAGCTTGGTCCTCACGGGTTAAAATACATGCCTCGCACAGCCATCAAGTCCCAAGCGCTCGTGGATTTCATCAATGACTAGACAGAGTTACAGGCGTCAGAGGATAAACCGGATAACACATACTGGACTATTCACTTCGACGGATCCAGGAAGTTGGAGGGTTCAGGGGCTGGAGTGGTTCTTACTTCCCCTCGAGGTGACAAATTTTGTTATGTTCTCCGCTTGATGTTTCCTTGTACTAACAATGCAGCTGAGTACGAGGCCCTGCTCCATGGTCTTTGAATGGCTAAGGAGATGAATTTGAGCCGGGTTAAGTGCTTCGGTGACTCGGACCTGGTGGCTCAACAAGTATCTGGTACTTAGGATTCCAAGGACCCGCTCATGGCAGCATATCATCGAGAGGTGGATATTGTTGCAGGTCATTTTAAGGGTTATCAGGTGGATCATGTGGACCGGCGAAAGAATGAAGCGGCGGACGCTTTAAGCCGTTTAGGCTCTCAGCGTAAACCGGTGCCGCCCAATGTTTTGCTGGACGTTTTGCATAACCCGTCGGTCAAGCTCCCCACGGAGGAAGATTTGGTTGTTCCTGATCTGGAGGCTCAGTTGGTGGCGGCGCTTCGCGTTATCCCGGATTGGACGGTCCCATATTTGACGTATATGAACCGGGGCGAGTTACCAGAGGATGAAGTTTTGGCCAGACAGATAGTCCGGCGGTCCAAGTCCATGACTATTATCAATGGCGAGTTACATCACTGCAGCGTCTCGGGGGCTTTTCAGCGCTGTGTCTCTCCTAAAGAAGGCTGCGAAATTTTGCGTGAAATCCACGAAGGGGATTGTGGTCATCATGTCGGTTCAAAATCCCTTGTGGCCAAGGCTTTTCGTCACGGTTTCTATTGGTTGACGGCTCATGTTGATGCTGAAGACTTGGTCAAAAAGTGTGATGGTTGTCAGAAGTTTTCACGCCGAGCACACGTTCCGGCCCAGGAGTTAAGGATGATTCCAATCACCTGGCCGTTTGCAACTTGGGGGCTTGATATGGTTGGGCCCTTTAAGAGGTCCAAGGACAAGAAGACCCACCTTTTGGTGGCGGTTGATAAGTTTACCAAGTGGGTGGAAGCAGAGCCAGTCAGCAAGTGTGACGCAGCCACGGCGGTTCAATTCATGAAGAAGGTGATTTTCCACTTTGGTTTTCCATATAGCATCATCACAGATAATGGCACGAATCTCTCCAAAGGAGCCATGGAAGAGTTATGTCAACGTGAGCACATCCGGCTTGATGTGTCATCAGTGGCTCACCCCCAGTCTAATGGTCAAGCTGAGAGGGCTAATCAAGAAATCCTGAAGGGTATCAAGCCCCGGCTTATGGTCCCTTTGCAGAGGACGCTGGGTTGTTGGTTGGAAGAATTGCCGTCTGTGTTATGGAGCATTAATACTACCCCCAATAGATCTACGGGTTATACACCTTTCTTCATGGTTTATGGGGCAGAAGCAGTTCTCCAAAGTGATATTCGTCATGACTCGCCTCGAGTGGCAGCTTATGTTGAAGCGGATAATGAAAGAGCACGCCAAGAGGCATTGGACCTGTTAGATGAGAAACGGGACATAGAGGCGGCTCGCTCGGAGATTTATCAGCAAGACCTGCGGCGTTATCACACCCGCCGAGTTAAAACCATAACTTTTCAAGAAGGCAACTTAGTGCTCCGGCTTATCCAAGATCAGACCGATGTGCACAAGCTATCCCCACCTTGGGAAGGGCCCTTTGTGGTCAGCAAGAATCTAAACAACGGGTCGTACTATCTCATCGATGTTCGAGAGCACAAAGACTAACGTAAGTCGGAGGAGGAGATGATCCGGCCGTGGAATATAGCTCACCTACGGCCTTACTACACCTGAGCCATAGGCTCCTATCATGTACATATCTTTTGGCAATGTATATATTATGATCAATATAATAAACCGGAGCCCCAACTAAAGCGGGGTATCTGTTATTTTTCTCATATCATGAGTGGTTACATGGGGGCCTCTATTTGCAAAGCGGCTTCCGGTTTACCCCTTGATTCGGCTTATATAGCTATATTTATATATAAATCACTTGGGGGCTTGGTCGTGTTCGAACCATAGCTACACCTCTTGATTGGCTCAGAGTCGCAAAATAAAATCACTTGGGGGCTTGGTCGTGTTCGAACCATAGCTACACCTCTTGATTGGCTCAGAGCCGCAAAAGAAAATCACTTGGGGGCTTGGTCGTGGTCGAACCATAGCTACACCTCTTGATTGGCTCAGAGCCGCAAAAGAAAGTCACTTGGGGGCTTGGTCGTATTTGAACCATAGCTACACCTCTTGATGGGCTCAGCGCCAAAAATTACATAGGGGCCAAAGAGTGTTGCAAAAGAACAACTCAAACATAGGCACCCACTGAGCACAGCTCAAAATATTGCTTGGGGATTCTTTGCTATCGCAATGAACGAAGAATCTACACTTGCAATAGGCTATCAAGCCACGGCTTGGAAGCATGGTGTATACACCTAAAACCCCAGGTTAACATGCCTTCATCAAGTAAGTCACTCCGTCCAGGTAAACCTGGTACGACCCGTCGAACTTCGACAAGTCAATCTCATAAGACCCTAAACTTGTCAAAGTTAAAACGACGATTGGTTAAGGATTGAGGACCATCTTAAAAGGCTTTGTAAAATGGTTTAACTCAGCGGCCTGGCAGCCCATGAAAAGCCTTGAATTTGGGGCCTGGCAGCCCGTGAAAAGCCTCGACTAGAAGTTTTCATATGTTTTTACTTTGCCTAGTTTTGTTCTCCTTTGATGAGATTTTTGATAAACCGGCGTTTGCTGACCCGGCTTGGCTTTCAAATATAAGTTATCAGTATATGATAAACCGGTGTTTGATGAACCGGTCTGGTGCTGACGATAAGTCACCCGTATGATCATCCGATGTTTATTATAACCCGGTATGGCTTTATTATAAACCAGCAAAGCATGGTGAGAGTTATAAACACTCAAGATTTGGGTTATCACCCTCAAATAAAGTTGATACAACAACAAAGTGATTCAATATCACAGGTATGGCGTATTTCATATTTCAATTATTCGTAATATCGCAGCCTAGGTTATAAACCTTGGCTTTATATTGGGCGTTATGACCCGTCCGGCGATGAACTGCCAGGACAATTTTCAGTTTATTATATGCAGAAGCAGGATTGCATAAAGCTGTTAAGGATCATCAGGAGTTATAAACATCATTATCATGACAGATTAATAGTAGGCAAAGTGAATATGCAAGATGGCATAGCAGACCAAGTGTTTCAACTAGCCTATTACAAGGCGCTTTGACGGCCCAAAAGAATAACTATTTTGTCACATAGATGACAATGTGCAGAAGATAAACCGGCCTCGGATCATTATTCTTCCTCGGGGTGACCTGAAGGTTGCGTGTCATCTTGCGCCGGTTCAGCCTCCCTCTCTCCACCCAGGGGCTGGAAGTCAAAAGTTGTCCAATCAATCCCGGTTAAGGCTTGGAAGACAGCTTCATCGTGTATAAGGTTGGACGGTTCAACATCAGGGGCGTAAGTATGCTTACGGTTTGCGGGATCAGATTTTCCACATCATAAGTTGGTGCATTTATCCGTTTGCCGCTGGCATCATAAGAGTTCTGATAAAACGACAAGTCAGTCTCTTCAGCCAACTTGCTTGCCAGTGGACGCATTTCTCGATTGATAGCCCTGAGGTCGTCATTATCATATTCTGACTCGTCCTCCTTTTGGCTTGGATAACCATTCCCAATGTCTTCCGGATCGAGATCAGATATCCAGGCCTTGGCCCGAGTCAATGCGGTGAGAGCACCGGCCCTAGCAGCTGATTTCTTCAATTCTTCAATCCGGGTAGGCATCATGGATAACTTCTCCAGTGTTTCCTTGGTTAACGTTGGGGGCGGTTTATTATTTGAAGCTGTGTAGATGGCTCGTTGAGCGCCGGTATATAACTGCTCCACCAATGTATAGGCAGCCTTCAACTTTTTGCACATGTCTATGCCAAGATGAGTAATACGGCTACCTGCAAAAGGTTCAAACTATTGTTAAACCGGAAGTTTCATAACAGGCGTTTGTTCAAAAGTTTATGAAGAGGTCTTTACCAAAGATGGCAGAGGTCATGGCATTGATCTGCCGCTTCAAGCTGCTCAGTTCTTCTATTACCGGATTAAGGGCGTTTTCAGCGTCTTCTGCCCGCTTTAGCAAAGATGATTTTTCAGCTTCCCAGTCTGCCCGTTCACCCTTAAAGTACTCCTTCAGTTGTTCCATGGTTTTTAAAAGCGGTGGTCAGCTCGCCTTTAACCTTGCAAGTCTCTTCTTGCTGGGACTTGATATTTTCCTGAAGGTCGACAATTTGAGAATCTTTTTTGGTCAGCTCAGCCTGAAAGAGACAGTTAATGAGTTAGTAATACATCTTGGAAGTCCCAAGTTCATAACAAATTATACACTTGGCACTTGGCGGCTAATGCGGATTGCTTTTTATTAGCTGTCAATCTACGTCCCAAGCACATAACAAGTTATTTACTTGACACTTGGGGGCTAATGCATATTTGCTCAAGAATAAGATGGATTACCATAATCACATGTTGTGGAAGCAGTATGACAAGAGATGTACCGGTTCATTCTAAAGATATAAGCCGGTCCATGGGGGCTACACCAACAAAGTTAACGCAATCGATTCTATTACAAGACCCGGTTCACAACATTTTTATGAACCGGCCCTTGGGGGCTACTGGAGTTGATATTCTAAGACAGTTATACGGAATACATATGTATGTACAAGAAAGTGATAGTTACCTCATAATGATCCTTCATCAGGCCCACTAAGCCGGCTTCATAGTCACGGCTCGTGTACAGGCGGTTCAAAAAACCAGAATGAAGATCTTGAGCGTTGAGATGGGCATAACTTGATAAGTCGGATTTCCGTTTGCCCTTGTCCATAGCAGCAATTTCCGCTTTGGCACTATGCTTTGATAAAGCGATAGGACGGCGAGGAGAGGTGAAACCCGTGCCAGTTACAATAACATCATCATCATTAGCCTTGGCTGGGCTTGGTGTATTATCAGATGTTCTTACTGGGCTTGGTGGATTAGCAGCTGGACTTGGTGGATCAGCAGGTTGGTCCGTCGGGGTTGTCTCCACCGATTCAACAAAAGTGTCCGGAGCCTGAGGTACCGGATCATCAAGGACAGTGTTAGCATCCGGATCAACAACTTCTAGGGTCTTCTCCGGTTCAGTAGCCGGTTCATCATCGGTTGTCTTGTTCAACTTAGCTTTTTTGCTGGGTTTGGCTTTGGCACTGGAAAAACAGGCACAAGGTCAGTATAATAACAAATAATGAGTGGCATAAAAGGTTAAGTGTAAAATGCTTACCCAGGAACAGTTTTAAGAGGAGGAAGTTGTGTGGCCAATGACTCACCGGATGATGAATGGGAAGTTCCCTGGTAATTTGAGTCAGACGGATTAAGAGGGTATCGGAAGTATCCCGCCTTAGGATAAAGTGTGTCAGGAGTATAAGAAACCTCTTGGCGGCATTTGCGAACCGGAGAGTTCGGTAAACCGGAGGAGGTCACCACTTGGCCACTATGCCGAGTTGTGCGGCGAGTTTCATGCTGCTGTGTCTTCAAAAGAAAGTGCGGATCCAAATAAGAAAGAGGGCATGAAAATTTTACTTTTCGGACTGCTCGACGGATTTTTGGTATTGGCATAGGAGTTGAATCATAAGAAAGAATAGTTACCTCGTCAGCATGGCTAGCTTCCGCGTCATCCTGATAATGATCATTGTCAATAAGGTGTATGAAAAAGGAACCAAGAGAGTCAAGTTCTACCTCTGAATCCGGGTTATCCAGATCATCATCAATGATTGGCTCAGACGGTTCAACGTTTCTCCTTTTTGCAGGCTTCTTTGTAGCTTTGGTCTTGAGCCGAGGAGCTCTCACCGGTTTATCCTGAGGTTTCATTTTCCAGAACGGATCGTCGGCCTGCCGCATGCATGCATGTGAATTATAAAAGAGCAGTTAACAAGGGATGGATTAAAGACAAAAAATGCGGTAATTCTTACCTTTGGCGGTTTGTTGGAAGCATAAAAAGGACTGAGCCCTGTTTTGCTGCAATAGGCCACCGGTTCTTCAAGCATCTTCTTGACGGCCTCGGTGACTTCATCGTCAGTGAGCTGGATGTCAATATGACGCTGAGGGTCTTTAAGATCCCCTGTGTATTCACACACTAAACCGGGGCGCCGGCTTAAAGGCAGAACGCTCCAAGAAACCCAGCATCGAACAAAATTCATGCCTGTAAGTCCGTTTGCGATGAAGGCTCTGAGTTTCGACAGCTGCGGGGCATATTTTGCTCGTTCCATGGCAGTCAATCGTTGAGGAAGTGGATGAGTTTTTGTAAGCCGGTATGGGTGATAACCCGGCAGAGGATTTTCATTGTCCGGAGCTGTGTTTCGGCAATAAAACCAAGTCTGATTCCAGTCTTTGGGATGACTGTGATGCTTGGCGTGAGGGAAATGAACATCTTTCCTCTTCTGAATTGAAACGCCACCCAGTTCAGTCTTGGGTCCATCCGTAAATTCAGTACGGCAATTTAAATAAAAGAAGTCCCGGAACAGCTCGACAGTAGGTTCTTCTTGCAGATACACTTCACAAAATTGCCAGTTGCAAATATTAGACACGGAGTTTGGTTCGATATCTTGAGGGCGGATTTGAAAGCTAGCAAGCAAGTCACGGAAGAATTTTGATCCGGGAGGGGAAAACCCTCGACTCAGATGATCATCAAACACAATAACTTCTCCGTCCTTAGGTTCAGGAGGATTTTCTGGACCGGGGACTCGACAATGGATGGTTTCCTTACTTGCTAAAGCGCCGGTGGCAACACATCCATCCAGTTGCGCTTCCGTAACCCGGGAAGGGACCTAATTGCAAGCAGAAAACTGTTTGGCCATTTCAACGGCAAGCTGGAAAATAGGATTAAACCAGTTTAAGGCTCACGACTAGCACGAATAAACCGGCGTGAGGACGGAAGGAGAAGAAATTGAAACATATGTATATGATAAACCGGATTCTGATATAAAATTCAAGTTGGCGGTTTAAAAGAGGGCTAATGGTACCTGGCGGGTTATCGTTTTCTAAAGGTTAAACCGCCTACAATGGTGTGGAAGATTGTAACGCCCCGGATTCGATCCGCCAGGTGTCCGCCAGTTATTCGCCGTCCTTGCCATGTCATTTGCTTGCGTGTTGCACTTTGCCATGTCATCATATGCATTTCATATCATGTCATCATCTGCATGTTTTTCAAAACTTGCATCCGTTCGGGTTCTCCCGGTTCTCTCCGTTGTCCGTTCGGAGTCCAGACACACGCGCTCGCGCCGCCCCAAGCCGCCCCATCGCCGGGAATGGTTTGCCCCTAGCCTGATCTACCCATTCAGGGCCTTCCCGGCACTCGTCGGAGTCCCACGCCCCCTCCCCGCCGCTGTTGACTTTCGCCGGAGTGGTCCTGTACGAGGGTAGCAGCCAACCCCGACCTGCCAGTTTTTTTTCGCGAGGTGAAAAACGCTTAAGTCCTTAAAATATTTTGCATTCTGGTGCCCCCTTAATCATGCCATAACTCTCTGCATATTGCTCAGTTTCGTGCGTGTAATATGTCAAATTGTTCGCCTCGACGAGTACATCATTTCATCTCATTGCATCATTTACATTTGATCTCATCTTGATGCCTGAATCATCGTTGCAAGAGGGCTATGTGATGTTAGTTTCAGATTCTTATCAGAACATGCACTTTTGTCATTTTTGCCATGATTGATGTGTGCACCCTATGAACTTGAGTCCTACATGTGTTTTGTAATATGCCATGCCATCTTCACAGGGGTGTATGCCATGTATTTTTGTGATCTCTGTGCTGACTAGCACAAGCATGCAAACTAGACTTCATGATGTTGCTGATTTCAGCCCCTGTTCTGCTGATATTTTTATGCCATGTAAACTTGATGCTATAGAGAGATCCATGCTTATTTTGAGATACTTCAATAATGATGTTTTTAACATATGGTTATTCTCTATCCATCCATGCCCTTGTTTGCAATTCTGAAGTGCCATAGCTTGAGTCAATGGAGCTCTACTTTTGCTATAAAATGTTTCCTGGCAGGTTGTTTACATGTTATTCAATTTTGCCAAGGTTGTTGTTGTTGATCCGTGTATGCTATGATGTTGTTCTTGCCATGTATAGCTTCTATGACATGTCTTCTTACTATGAGTTGCCTTTCCATGCCATGTATTGCTCTGTGGTGAGTGGTTCAAGCTCACCAACATGCCTACTTATTGTTGTTCCTGCCATGTATGAATCTGTTATATAACTTGCTATGTTTACATGGGTGTCATCATATCTTCTGATCCTTTTTGGCTCATGGTCAGTAAAGGACTTTTGTTCTATGCATTTAGTAGTATCATGCCATGCCTTTGTTTGCCATGTTAAGTTCCTGTAACATGTTGTTTGATAGCTCTCAACATTGCAACCTGATGTTATTTCTGCAAAGTCTGAAACTGTTATTATTTGCAATCTTGCCATGTCATTTTGAGCATGTTCTAGTGATTTCTGGAGATAGCTCAGTGTTCATCTTTTGTTATGCTTTACCTGTACATCATGCCCATGCCTTTTTTTATTACGTTGGGATGCTTTAGCTTGTTGTTTTGATGCTTGCAATATGCCTAGTTGCTGTTTTGGACAGCTTGTCCTTTAAACTTGTATGGTGTGTATGTGTTGAACCGTTGCTCCGTTTTGAGTGTGCTCTATATGAAACTTGCTTAGAATTGCATGTAGTTTCATATTATCATGTTGCGTCCTTGTTTTGAGGTGTTTGCTTGATGTTTGTATGCTTTTTGCATCAATGCCATGTTTAACTTGTTTTGCTCATATCTTCTAGGCCGTAGCTCCGAATTTAATGAACTTTATATGTAACTTGAATAGAATTTCGTGTAGATCATCTTGGTGCATCTTAACTTGCTGTTTAACAACTCGAACATAAGGTTTATTCAGATCTGGACCAATTTCGAAATTTGCATATGAGGACTTACCGGAATTGTTATATGTTGTTCCCGGCCTCATTTAAACTTGCCTTGATGTGTTGCTCTTGTTTGCATCATCTCTTGCCATGAGTAGCTTCATGTAGCCTTTGTCATGCATCATGCTTGTTGTGCATCATGTCTTGTTCATGTGTGGTGTGTTTACTATGTTGTGTGCTTCTTCTTGTTAGTTCCTGTTTCGTTGCGATCGTGAGGATTCGTTCGTCTATGCTTGGTTCGGCTTCATCCATTCATCTTCTTCATGGACTCGTTCTTCTTCCTTGCGGGATTTCAGGCAAGATGACCACTACCCTGGATCTCACTACTATCATTGCTATGCTAGTTGCTTCGTTCTATCGCTATGCTGCGCTACCTATTACATGTTCCTCAAGCCATCCCAAATTGCCATGTCAGCCTCTAACCTTTTGCACCCTTCCTAGCAAACCATTGTTTGGCTATGTTACCGCTTTGCTCAGCCCCTCTTATAGCGTTGTTAGTTGCAGGTGAAGATGAAGTTTGTTCCTTGTTGGAACATGGAGATGTTGTTCCTTGTTGGAACATGTTTACTTGTTGGGATATCACAATATATCTTATTTAATTAATGCATCTATATACTTGGTAAAGGGTGGAAGGCTCGGCCTTATGCCTGGTGTTTTGTTCCACTCTTGCCGCCCTAGTTTCCGTCATATCGGTGTTATGTTCCCGGATTTTGCGTCCCTAACGCGGTCGGGTGATTTATGGGACCCCCTTGACAGTTCGCTTTGAATAAGACTCCTCCAAAGAAGGCCCAACATTGGTTTTACCATTTGCCTCACCACCACCTACATTTCCCTTGGGAGTAATTAACCCAAGGGTCATCTTTATTCAGCCCCGGGCCAATGCTTGTCTAAGTGTTGGTCCAAACTAGAGTGCTTTTGGCGCCCCCTCAAGGAAACTTGGGGTTTGGTTTTAGTTGTACGGACTGCTCATCCGGTCGTGGCCTGAGACGAGATACGCGCGGCTACTATCAGGGTGTCGGCACGCCGGGAGGTCTTGTTGGTCTTGTTTTATTGCTGTCGAAATGTCTTGTAGCCGGGATTCCGAGACTGATCGGGTCTTCCCGGGGAGAAGGAATATCCTTCGTTGATCGCGAGAGCTTATCATGGGCTAAGTTGGGACACCCCTGCATGGTATAAACTTTCGAGAGCCGTGCCCGCGGTTATGTGGCAGATGGGAATTTGTTAATATCCGATTGTAGTAAACTTGAAGCAAACTCTTCTAAAATACACCAACCGTGTGCGTAACCATGAATGTCTCTTTTCGGGGTTGATCGAGAGGAGAATACGGTTTCTGGGTTATGTCTGGCGTAAGTAGGAGTTCAGGATCACTTCTTGATCATTACTAGTTGACGATCGTTCCTTTGTTTCTCTTCTCGCTCTCATTTGCGTATGTTAGCCACCATATATGCTTAGCCGCTGCTGCAACCTCACCACTTTACCCCTTCCTTTCCCTTCAAGCTTTGCTAGTCTTGATACCCATGGTAATGGGATTGCTGAGTCCTCGTGGCTCACAGATTACTACACCACCAGTTGCAGGTGCAGGTTGTGCGATGATCATGACGCGAGAGCGATGTTTGCTTGTTTTGGAGTTCTTCTTCTGCTGCTTCTTCGATCAGGGGATAGGTTCCAGGTCGGCAGCCTGGGCTAGCAGGTGGATGTTGTTTGAGTTTCTGTTTATGTTTCATTCGTAGTCGGATGTTGATCTTGTATATGATGTTGATGTATTCTTGTGGCACTCGTGCCTTATGTATGTATCCCCATCTATTATGTAATGTTGATGTAATGATATCCACCTTGCAAAAGCGTTTCAATATGCGGGTCTATCCTTGGTGGGACCGTCGAGTTCCTTTTGGATAGGGTCGCATATTGGGCGTGACAAAGATACAGATCTGAAAAATTCCTAAGTGTTGCACAAACAGATTTCACAGATTGGTGCTATAATTTTGGATCTACCGCAGTTCTACAAAGGAGATTAATTTTAAACCTAAAAGTCGCGACAGTAGAAGAACACATATGCTCAGATGGGGTCTTATGCAGAAAAAGATGTCTTCTGTGATCGGAAAGGGATGCTAAACTACTGTCGCTCGCCTTTATTATCAGATTCAGATCAAACTATGCGATCTAAGAAAGAAAAAGGAGGAATGGTGAAGAACACCTATGAACAGCAGAAACCCTAATGCATATCTGGTATTCGAGAAGGGGGATACTTACTGGCGCTGCTGAACAGCGGAGTTGCGTCGCAGTTTCTCTGGTCAAGACATGTTGATGCAGCGGCCTTTTGTTGGTGCAGAGATGAAGGTTGATGGCGGCGGCGGTGCTCGGGCTTTGAGGCGACGCGAGGTGGAAGAAGAGATGAAAAGGCAAGGGGGGGAAATGGAAAGTACCCCCGGTCTTATTTATGAAGGTGAAAGGATAAGTGCCAGGCGCGAGAATCAAGGAGCCTAAGGGTTGGATATGTGACAGAGTTGTCGCCTCGATTGTCATGGCGGTTTATCATGATATATACCATTTTAAATAACAGGTGACGTCATGGCGGTTTATCATGATACTGGAAGATGACGTCATGGCGGTTTACAAGATTTATGCGGAGGTGCTGAAGGATGAATTGTTCTCAAGTTTTGAAGATTGACATGAACCAGTCCAAATCAATCTGGGTCCTAATGTAGGGGATATTACTACTGGGTATAAACCGACCAGGAGAGGCCGGGTTATCCCCATAATGAGTTATTCCTATTTGAAGCCCATGAAGGCAAGGAGTATGGCGCTTTACTACAGAGACTTAAAGGCCCAAGGCCCAAAGGCAGATTAGGCATGTAGATATAAACCGCCATGTAATATATAACTTGTATTGTAAGGTAGTAGAAAGTAGAGACCGAGACGGACACATGTATGAGCCGGCCTCAGGATTCTGTAGACCGTCGGGCGTCGACCTGTGTATATAAAGGCACGACCCGGCGGCGGTTCAGGACAAGAAACAACAGCTCGAGATCCAGGTAAAGCGATTCCGCTCCCTGATCATCGAGACCACATCAATTCCACCACAACTGGATCGTAGGCTTTTACCTTCACCGCAAGGGGCCGAACCAGTATAAACTTCCCGTGTCCTTTGTCCGGTTTAACCCCTTTAAGCTAATCTCGTTGCGATGGCTCCACGACTAAGTCCTTTCGCTAGGACATCTGCCGTGACAAACCCACGACAAGTCTACCCATCGGTCGGAGAAGCCCATCTTTTGCATCACCCGCTTGAAGAAAACCCAGTCCACCCTATCATAAGCTTTGGAGAGGTCTAGCTTATAAGCACAAAAGCTCTTCGAAGGATCTTTCTCTTGCTTTATATACTAAATGCACTCAAAAGCTACTAAAGCATTGTCCGTTATCATCCTCCCTGGAATGAAGGCACTCTGCTCTGGTGATATAATATCATCCAACAAAGGACGAAGCCTATTCACTAAGCACTTGGAGATCACCTTATAAATTACGTTACATAAGCTTATTGGCCTGTAGTAGGACATACTCATAGGGTTAGAAACCTTGGGAATAAGAGTAATGGAAGTATAGTTCACACCTTCTGGCATAATGCCCGTGCGAAAAAACTCACTAACCGCCGTGATCACACTGTCTTTTAGAACACTCCAGTTGCGCTGGAAAAACCGGGCCGTAAATCTATCCGGGCCCGGGGCCTTCAGGGGCCTATTTGAAATAAAGCATCTGAAATCTCTTTTTTGCTAAAAGGTGCACAAAGCTTTATGTTATCCTCTTCCGAAATCACTGGAGCAACAAGATTAACAACCTGACTTGGGTCAATATTAGGGTCCGCCATAAAAATATTATGGAAGTATTCATTAGCTATTTTACCCATAGCCGAGAAATTTGAGTGCACAACTCCTATATTGTCCGTTAAGTCACGGATCTTGTTCTTCCTTGCCCTCCAGATTGCTTTGCTCTGAAAATATTTTGTATTTCTGTCACCTTCCTTAAGCCATGTAATTCTCGATCTCTGGAGCCACATCATCTCCTCCTGGTAGAGCAATTCATTCGTCTTATCAGTTATTTCCCTAATTTATTGTCGGTCAGCATGCATATTCATCAATTCCTCCAATTGTGAATGAGATTTTGCAAGCTCCCTTGTTAAATTACCAAACTTTTTGCCCCATGATCTTAGGGCTGACATAGTTTTACCTAGTGCAAGCTGGAGTTCCGCCATGTTTCCTATTGCACCAACGGATTCCCAGACCTCCTTTACAACTTCTAGTAATGCAGGATCTCTCTCCCAAAACAGCTCATAACGTCGGCAACCTCGTGTAACCTTTTTGTTGTTCAGCCTCCCCTTTCAATATTAGGGCGACATGGTCCGAACATGGCGACGGCACATGCCGGACTGAAGCAAAGGCAAACATGTTTCTCAAAGCATTAGTTGCTACAGCCATGTCCAATCTGACACGTACATTACTTTGTCCACTATGCAAGTTGTCATACGTGAAAGGAACACCTATAAAGCCCAGGCCAATCAATCCACACACCTCCCAAGTGTCCCTAAAAGCGATCATCTACGGTTCAGATCTAGGGACCGCAGACATATGCTCGAAACTCCAGAGAGCTTCGTTGAAATCACCTATCACAAGCCACGAGAGATCAATCGTATTCTTAAGATTCTGAAGCTTTGACCACATAATGTGAAGATTCTCCGTTCGAGGTTCACCATAAACACATGTCAATCTCCACTGTTCACCCCCCCTCAGTTAATCTGACTAGGACATCAATGTATCTTTCATCCTTGTCCAAGATCTCCACACAGCAAGATTCATATGCTAGTACAATGCAAGGCCACCGCTCATTCCATTACTGTCTACCCCTTCAAAACCTTTAAGGCAGCCAGCCCCGAATCTGCCTCATCTTACTTGCTTTCTGTCTTGTCTCGCGTAGGAAAACAAAAGTGGGGGAATGCGATTGAGACAATATCGCTATATCTCGAACTGTCCGGGGATTCCCACCTCCCCGGCAGTTCCAACTGATGCAATTCATTGGGCTCGGCGGTCCTCACTCTCGGAGGCCACCTCTGTGATCATGTCAGTATCCAATTCTCTTCCATCCTCTCCCTGCTTCCTCCTCTTAACAATTGACACTTTGCCTGGTGTGCTATTCCCCTTCTCCCCCCTTCTATAGTAATAGATGTACCTCCATGTTCAAGCAACAAGATAGTGTTTGAAACCTTGCCCAACATATTAGGAACAGCTTGCCCTCTCACATTCAGGGTGCCATTTTCAGATGCTAATCTCTTGCGGGTCATGTTACCCTCGTCCTCAGGCAACACACCTTTATCATGACCCATCTCGTTCTGGTGAAAAACAGAAGCATACCTCGTCTTGACATTATTACTTGTGTTAGGCATCTCGTTGAAACCATTACCTCTACCATTACCTCCCCCTCTTCTACCTCCCCTACCTCGACTGCCCGCGCCACCGCCACTTCCTCTACCACTCAATCTTCCTTCTCTACCTGAACCACCTCCTCCCCCTGCTGGTTAGTTATTTCAATGATGAAAATCACCCCACTCGTAAGAGTTGGGATCATGCACACCATCGCCACATTCTTCCACCACATGCCCCATACATCCGCAAACAAAGCAGAAGTCAGGTAAATTTTCATAACAGACCGGGTACTTCTTCCTCTCCTTCAAGGTAATGGGGACAAATCTTACCAGGGGATTATTGACATTCCCAAACACACGCACCCTTAGATAACTAGAGGGGTTTATCTTCCCTTTGTTAACCATCACATTAAATGGTGGCTCACCCACTTTTCTTTGCGACTTTTTCTGCCAACTCTTTCTTCCTCGTCAGTCCATCAGGTAGCCCTTTTATCCTTGCCCATAATGGGTAAATATTCAGAGAATACTCAGCAACATTTGTGAATCAATCGCACTCAACCAACACAACTGGATCCCTACGAAATTGCCATGGGCCACCTACCATCACCCGCTTCCAATCTCCCAAGCAATGGCATTGAACCAAGAATAGATTAGGTCCTTTGATATTGAAGGTAATCCCTTGTGCCCAAGCCCACGCGTTCCTCATCGAGTTCAACAACGCGGAGTGGCTAAACGGCCTCAGGGTATGAACCCTAAACAGTGCCAGCCAACGCACATCTCTGATTAAATCTTCTACCTCTCCCAATAGATCGAGGTCCTCTTCCTCTTCACCATGCAACTTGAGTCCTTCAAACACATCTTCCAACGATGAATCTGGGCCAAAGTGATCCCAGTCACCCTCTTCTTCCTCTTCTCGATCATCCATGACAGGATCCGGCCACGCGCCATCCTGTCTCGCGATACCCGATCCACTTCATGCCGCCGCCGCACTTTCCTTCGCCTTCTCTGCTTGATCTTTCTCCCTCCCCATCACCGATCCTAAACCAGTTGTTGCTGCCATGCAGCCCCGCAGTCGTCAACAACACCCTCCGCTCTTCAGATCACCGGAGAAATCTCGCCGGTCTATGGTAGAAAACACATGAACTCCGGCGGCACCGTCGGAGGACTGGGTGGAACCCTATGGTAGAAAACACGTGGACTCCGGCGGCGCCGTCGGAGCACTTCAACTATTGCATGCCTTTTTTCTTACTCTTGATATATTGTCCATAAACTCTGTTTATTGTATTTTTATTAGCATTTTCGTTTGGTTAATGGTATCAAGCTCTAAGACTTGATCGAGGAAGATTTTGGAACAACAAGTGTGTATCGTTTGGCTTTGGAAGAACAGCGATGTAACACGCTGCCGCTCACGCAAATACCATCTAGCCGCTAGCTTTCGTGTGCCTCCCGCCGGCACCTGCGTCAGGCTGCGTCGTCTCAGTGGCCTTAGGGTCATGGAGGTACGGTGCATCCCGACCCTTGTCAACGACAGGGCTTCGTTTTTTTATGACTTTATGACCTTTTTTAGGGTTTATGTTTTGCTTAGAGAGACAAGGCGGTGGCGCCTCCTTGAAGATGGAATAAGGTTTCCCCGCCTAGACCTCGTCTCGGCGGTGCTTCTTGCGTTGCCGGAGGGCGGGTGGAGGTTTGTCTCCGGTGAATCTCGCGGGATTCAGTTGACGTTTGTCTTTGTTCATTCGATCCTTCCGATCTACGCTTCTCTTCATTAGCAGCGGGTTGCTGTTTTGGTACGCTGATCCTGTACGGCATTAGCACGACGACTTCTCGACTGTCTACTACAACAAGGTTTGGCCGATTCCAGACTAGGAGGGGCAATGACGGCGGCGCGCCTTGGACTTGTTCCAGTGTTTGTAGTCGTCACTAGGTGGTCGACATACCTGAATGTAATACTTATGATGTTCGTTGTACTATCTTGATAGTTATTTTAACTGTACTATTGATAGTTGATGAAAAGATCGGGAGTTTTTTCTGAAAAAATAAAATAAAATCTTAATGTTGTGCCGACTCAACATCTCAATAAAATGTATATTTTTATCTCACAGCAACCCATGGGTATTTAGCCTTTTTGAATACAGTACAGACGCAAGCGCTCATATACATGCGCATACACTCACCCCTATGAACACGCATACACACAGCCTATCCCTATGAGCACCTTCAAAAGACTGAGCCGGCATATCATCTTGAAATTTACGAAGTCAACGTAGACACCTCGTTATCAACGGGAACGTCTCCTATCATGAAATAAAATCCAGGAATAAATGTGAGCACCAGGACTTGAACTCTGGTGGGTTGAGAATACCATAGTCCCTCTAACCATCCAACCTCCTATGGTTCGCCCCATGGGTATTTAGCTACGCAGTTAAATTTACGTTTTTTTGACGGGTTTGCTATTTCACATCTATCTCACATCTAACTCCCCCACCCTTAGAGACAAAACTAATTCATGGAAGACTTTAAAAAAAATCAAAAGATGAGGTAGTTAGATGTGAGATAATATGACATAGACAGACTTTTTTTTGAAGTAAGTTAAATTTACATTATAGAGCCGGTCTTGCGACCGTGGTAAATTTGCAATTTCCATCGACCTGTTTTCCTACGCAGCCCGACCTGAACGGATCGACCGACCCACCGACCGAACCAGCTCCCCCATCTCGTCCTCTGTTCCTCTCCAGTGGAGCGACGCTGTGCAGCCACTCCGGCGGGCGGCGGCGTTGCACGGCGACTCCAGCGGCTCCGGAGGCGCGGAGACCCAAGACACCAGGAAGCAAGCGCAGGCGGTTCGGCTACTCCGGCACTACAGGCGCCGCTATTCCCCCAGCACCACGGGCCCGGCGGCGAATCTGGCGAGCACGGGTGCCGTACCTCCGGCGACTAGGTAACCGATTCTACCTGCCGATTGCGTTTGTGCTTTCTATTTTTATCCAGCTTTGGCTCCCTCCGCTAACCCTAGCTTTGCACTCGTTTCCGTTCCCGGCCGGCGTGCTGAATATAGCTCCCTCTGACTGGATGTCCAGAATGTGGTCGAGAAAAGTTCATCCTGAAGCAGTCGGCGACATCTCTGAACACTGGCAAATATTCAGTGGAATGCCCAAGGAATGGCAAGGATATGAAGGTTGCTTCTCTGTTCTTTAATGTTCAGAGTCAAGTAGTATGTCATACAATTTTCCTGATGTCTGCTTCAAGCAACTTGCTGAATTCAGTATGTTCGGACAGGTGAAAGACTGGCGTTTGTTCATGTGGCTGGACAAGTACTTGGACATGGTCGAGGAAATTTGGATGATAAATGTGCTCATCATGGGCAATGGGGCTGCTCGTAGCTTGTCACAAAAAATGCAGCGACGCTCAAATTGATGTTATTAGGGTTGAGACTGCAGCACTGGATCGACGTATCGAGAAGTTGGCCGCCCAAAATGCAAAGCTTCAGGTTTTAGTGTACATTCTTTTCGTCATTCTTCTTCTACTGTTGCTAGTGAAATAGAATGTCCGTGCAATTGATTGTGGTTGCCATCCTATATGAGACGGTGCTCGCTCTGTCAAATGGGACGAACATGTCGGGCTGGTTGGCTCTGTTGAGATATGTAGAGTTTGGAGAAATTGAGGTAAATCTGTTGTTGGCACACTGTATGCATCCATAGGGCTTGGCCACAAAACTCATTGCTCCTGAACCGGAACTGGGATGACATGTGTCTCGACCACCAGAATTTTACGCTTGATAACATCCTCTACATTATGATTCTGAGCTTGATCGAACGAAGACATGTAGCTGCTTAGACTCATACAGGGTCTTCGTTCGATCAAGCACTGGATGCATGTAGCTTGTAATATAAAAATGGGCGTGTCTCTGGTCATTTTCACACCGAATAACGGCATCAAACTCTGTTAATTCTTCTGTCTCTTTGGTCCTCGTACTAGAAGACATGTTGTTGCCATCTTTGTCTGATAGTATTTCAGCTGCTGTTGACAGTATATATGATTATATGATTCATTCTTTTTTCAGTTATTCTGATGCTGATTACTTAGCCCAGCGTGCTATTTTGTGCCCCACTAATGCTGTTCTGAATGATATCAACGGTACTGTCTTCAAGCGTGTTCCTGTAGATTCTAGATCTTTTTTCAGCCATGACAGTATTTCAAAGAGCACCAACCATGTAGGTGATGCTGATCTCCTGTTTTCTCTAGAGCTTCTGCATGCTACAACTATCAAAAAAATTCCAGAACATGAAAGAACTCTGAAAGTTGGAGTTCCTGTTATGTTTTTAAGAAATGTATGAACCAGTAGTAAAGATTGAAGTGAGACTATTTTAGGGTGAAGTTATCACCGGTAGTAATAAATGTAAGCGAGTTTGTGTCCGTAGGATTGTTCTGAATGCTCCAAGCACCAAATAGCCGTTTAACTTGCGTTGGTGTCAGATTCATGTTCGGTTTGCTATAGCATGACAATAAATAAAGGTCAAGGGCAGACACTTTCAAAGTTGTGTGTTTATCTTCCTAAGCCTGTGTTTTCTCATGGTACTTCCCAGCAAGGATTGAAGTTTCTCATCATGGATGATCGTGGAGTTGAAACAGATGTGACTCAGAATATTGTATACAAGGAGATCATCAACGCACTCTAGCTGAATGATTATTTTTCAGGTACTGTGGCAATTGATTTCTATCACCTTTGCTCTTATTATTTCTACTAACTAGGCAATTTGCACGTTGCAGTATCTGCTATGGATCTTCATCAAAGCTTTTCTTCTGCTACCTTTTAAAATGTTCAACAATGAAAATAGGTATGGTGTATTCTTTGCTGATTTATCTGTGTAGCGACAGTGAAGCTCAAAGTTCATAGGGTGTGGTCCATGAAGATCTTGGTGCAATGTTCATTTTGTACATATAGATGCTCTGTGTGCAAAAATGAAGCACTTTTGCCATGCTCTGTTTTGCCACTTTTGTAAATTACGAAAATATCTGAATAAATATTCAGTCTCTTCAGAACTAGATGTCATGTTTGTCCGTCCATGTGATTGTCAATATTGTGTTTAAACTTTGCCTTAAATGAACATATGAGATAATTTAGGTACCTGATGGAATTACATGCCACTGGTTTTGTTCTTGGATACACTAGCAAATCATTGGCTGCATTGCTTAGAATTCTTAGGTGCTAATACAAGATTCAAGCTAAGTAATTCAGAACCATGTTAAGAATTGCAGGAGTAGGTTCGTGGTGCTTGAAGGTGATAACCACAATTCATTCACAGCATGTCCAATCTCTGCCATGTAGTGCTTGAAGTCGCCTTGAATCTTTTTTATTCTTCCGTCCACTGAAATGGTATATGCTGCATAAACTCGAATGTGCGGTCCTTTCACTATTCTAATATTTCCATGGGTTGGAAGATCAGTTATTTTCTTTTCCAGTTTTTCTACTTGCCCTTGGAATTTTCCGCGGAAACCATAAAAAAGAGCAAAATGAAAATAATAAGTAGAAGTCATTCAATCTATAGAAATGAATAAAATGCAAAAGTACTATATTAAGACGTATCTAAGGAGTTACCAGCTCGCCTTGATCAACGTTTGTCGCTGTCAAGCGACGAATAAAAAGACAGATAGAAGTGGTGTCTCGCAAAGACATCGTTGATTATTGATACTATTTGAGAGTAATCTAGCATAATTCCTTGAGTAAGCACACAAGTGTTCATCCGTTCCATTTGCCTATGACGGAGTCCATTTAAAGCTTCAGGAAACAAGGAGATGTCTGTCACAATGACTAATTTTAGGGTCTGATATTGAACCATGTCTGATACAAAATTAGATAAGTAGTGTTATTTACCTGTGATTAGCAAAGGCTTCAAAGGAATACCATTCCTGCTCGGTATAACATGAAAGTACAGATCATTGTTATCTAAATTTAAAGCTAGAACATCAGCCTCTTGCATAGCATAATCTTTGACCGGTCGTTGCTAGCCTGGACCATAAAATTTACTACTGTGCTCATTGTGACTGAATTTGATTTCACAGGTAGGATATATCCCATCAGAATTGTTAAGCTTCATGCACTAGCCAACGCAACCAAAAGTAGGAATATGCAACTTGTATTCCCATGGGGCCATAGGCCAGTATATATACATTTCAATAAGAATCACTGCTTTTGCAAGGAGAAAACTACGAGAAAGACATGTGTTTCCGCATGGCACAAATTTCCCTCTTCTCATCAGCAAAAGTGATTTGATTGAATTTATTGGAATGATAGGATATCTTGTTAAACCGTAATAAGTTAACCATCCAATGAAGCTGTAAATGTGAACCTGGGACACTTAATTTAAGCAGGTGTGTTTATATTTGTTGGATGGCAAACCTGTGCGTATGTTGCAAATGATCATTTTCTTTTTATTGCTGCAGCTTTGTGTTCCAGGAGAAAACTGAATTATATCAGAGATGACAGGTACTTATTTAGTTTTATGAATTTCTACAGGATGTGTTTTCAACTGGCCAAGCCTTTGATAAGGTATGCAACTTCTTATCCAGATTAAACCTTTCATGTTCATGTTTCACCTATTTTTACATGATGAAGTGGAAAGCATATTTCCCTAATAAAGAACTAGTGCAGCCACCACAGTTTGAAGCAGAGGTTCTATGTTACCCAAAGTCAAAGATTCTTTGTGATTATTTGTCATGGAGTCAAGCAGAATGTGAGTTATTCCTCCTAAAAGAGCACATCTTCAAGTAATTGAAATTATTTAGGAACTTGTCAACCGGCATGTAATATCTGAATTTAGTTGTTCAACTTCAGCAGTACGCATGCTTTAAATTTATTGCTTGTTTAGCAGTATGCCCTGACGAATACTTATTAATGCCAGTGCCATTTTTTCTTAATGGTATCCTGAGGGCTTGACTGTTCTAGTAGTTAGAACAAACCAGAAGAAAATGAGCCGACTCATTGCACATGCTAATTCACAAGTCACAACAGAAACCAGTACAAACATACTTTTGGATGCCAGTGAAGTCCGGAAAACATTATCAAAGGGCAAGAGCGATTTGCTCTTTCATCGGTTTCGGTTTAGCGGTGCAGGGTGGAAGACGGCGGAGATGTGATTTTCCGGAGAGCGATGGGAGGTAGGGCCAGATAGTGATAGTTTTGGAGAATGATATGTTTAACCTGAACCGGAAATGATATGTTTCTTTTAAAAGGGAAAGAAATGACGTGTTTCAAACGACACGGTTGGTAAAAAGGAAGTCGGGCGTTCGATCTCTCGACCGCTTCCTCAGACGTGCGTTTTTTTTTTTGAGGAAACCGTCACGTGCCTTTTTTTATTCCACGCGCGCCTTGATTGGGCCTCGCACTCGCGCCGGCCCATGCGGGCGAGACTGCACCGTTCCCAGGTTTGATTAGTCCCACATCGCCCGTCGTGGGACGGCACTGCCAGTTTATATACTGCGTTGGCTAACATAGTATCACCTCCACGGGGACAACAGACTGAGAAAAAAAAAAGGGCTTGGAGCCCAGAAAAAGAGAGAAAAGAGGCCCAGAAAAAAAAAGAACAGAGGCCTTTGTGCCGAAAATGAAGAAAAAGAGGAGCCCAAAGAAAAAAAGAAGAAAAGAGGCCTTAGTGCCCAAAGAGGCCAGAGCCGAAAAATCCCGAAGGCCGCGTGCCCACACCAAAAGAGAAAAAACAGTGTACCCATGGAAGGTTTTCAACCATGCGTCAATTTTTTTATTTTCAGCTCTTATGTGTATTTTTTTTGAACTCTTATATATAATGTAGTAATTATTGTTCATAAACTATTTTTATAGTATTTACGCACAATTTTCTTTCAATTGACGGCATCAACCTCTAAGAGCATTTATAATAGATGATGTAGATGCAAAAATAGCTAACTTCTGCGTCTCCGAGGTTCCAAAACCCCTCTCCAACAGATGATGCAGATGCAAAAATAGCTAACTTTTGCATCTTCGAGGCTCCAAAACCCCTCTCCAACAATTTTCTTTCAATTGACGGCATCAACCTCTAAGAGCATTTATAATAGATGATGTAGATGCAAAAATAGCTAACTTCTGCATATCCGAGGTTCCAAAACCCCTCTCCAACAGATGATGCAGATGCAAAAATAGCTAACTTTTGCATCTTCGAGCTCCAAAACCCCTCTCCAACAATTTTCTTTCAATTGACGGCATCAACCTCTAAGAGCATTTATAATAGATGATGTAGATGCAAAAATAGCTAACTTTTGCATCTCCGAGGTTCCAAAACCCCTCTCCAACAGATGATGCAGATGCAAAAATAGCTAACTTTTGCATCTTCAAGGCTCCAAAACCCCTCTCCAACAGATGATGTAGATGCAAAATTTAGATACATTAAAATTGCGCACTTTCCTAGCCTTCTCAGACCATCAACATTTTTAACCGTTGGATCACGTGTTGTGGTTGATTTTGGCCCTTAGATGCACTTAATTAGCGCTAAGTGGACCACATGCCACATGGGCTGCTACTCCCATAACAAAATGGAGTTTTATCGTTAATTGAGCCTCTTCTCAAGTGGAGAAGCCCATCCAAGCTCATTACTCCAACGTATACGTTTGCAATGACATCGGCCCACTTACCACAACCAATATGGTACAAGAATCAGCGGAGATCGCGACGCTGCGCTTCTTGAGCCTGGGAGCACATATAGGCCGCTTGCTGCGGCGAAATGCCGGCGCTTCGCACAGGAGCGGCTAGCGTGGGCCGGCCCATTTACAGTGGCACGCGGCGGAACGTTCCCGAGATGAAAAATCGCAAAAACGAAACTAGCGCTAGCGCTGTAACTCGAACACGTGACTTCGCACTAATTGGCCTGCCGTGCAAACCACTGTGATGTAGACATTCTCATGTTCAATTAGCAGCGCGATAGTTAAAGTCTACAGACAATTTCTTGGGTCGAACCGACGACCTCCTACAACTGAATTTTTCAATATTATGAATATTTTCTTCAAAATAAAAACACTTTCTGAATTTTAGTACAAATTTTGTAAAACAGGAACATTTTGATGATGTGAACAAATTTGAAAAAGGGGAACATTTCTTGAATTTGTGAACAAAAAATAAAAATGTTTATGTTTTTAAAACTTCCAGAACATTTTTTGAATTTGTGAATTTTTTTGAAAAACATAAACTATTATTGAATTTGTGAACAAATTTGGAAAGCTGGAACATTTTTTTCAATTCCCAAACATTTTTTGAATCTTGAGAACAAATTTTGAAACGGTGAACAATTTTAAATAATCCCGAACAAATTTGAAGCGCGAACAATTTTTTAAAGCACGAACATTTTTTTAATCTTGAGAATGTATTTTGAAACGGAGAGAAATTTTGAAAAATACCGAACAAATTTGGAAGTCTGGACAATTTTTTAAAGCACGAACATTTTTTGAATCTTGAAAACATATTTTGAAACGGAGAGAAATTTTGAAAAATCCCGAACAAATTTGGAAGCGCGAACATTTTTTGAATATGTGAACAAGAAAATGAAATTCAGTACATTTTCTGAATTTCAGAAGTTTTGTACTTTTTTGTGTAATGAGAACAAATTTTGAATTTTAAGAACATTTTTTGGAAACATGTACAAAATTTAAAATTTTGTTTTATTAAAGGAAGAGAAGAAAAGAAAAGGAAATCAAAAAGAAAATCATAAACATTTTGTAAAAGTACGAACATATTCTGAAAAAGAAAAATAAACTTGAAAAAGAAAGTGAAACAAAAAACAAAAAATGAAAAAGAAACCAAAACGAAAAAAGAGAAATAAAAAACAATAGAAAGCCGAAAAAGAACCAGAAGAAAACGATACAGAAAAAAAAACCCGGTCAAGGGGACCTTCTGGAAGGTTCCCAAAACCGGTTTGGACGCATTATGTGTGGGCTGGCCCATTTGTGTCGCTCGCTGCGCTGCCCCTGTGCGATCGCTCGACAGTTTGCGGCAGCGAGCGGCGAATAGGATTTTCCCTTGAGCCTCTTCTCCACCTCCAGGAGATGTAAAAGTTGAGGCTGCGCGCCAACCGCCCGACTACCTTCATATCCTTTCCGCCCGACAGCCTGCCGCCTGCTCCGCCATCGGCCGATTTGCCCAAATCGACGCCGCCGCTGCCCGCCCCGCCTTGACTCTGCCTGCCTCGCTAGAGTAGCGAGGGTTGTCCCCCGCATCCGCCGAATCAATTTCGGCCGCCGCTTCGAATTGAAGCTTCACCGGAGGTCCGGCCACCGTAATGGCTTCCACAGCACGATCTCGCCTTCTTTTCTGTAGAGCTGTGGCCGTCTCCTCTGTCGAGCTGCCGCCGCCGCCCGCACAAGCCACTGCTGAACGGCTACCCGGTCCGCAGCCGGCCGATTTCTTCCACCCCGCAAGCAAGGTGTTCAAGAAATTCCCCCAAGGTAAAAGATCGAGCAAACTTGAAGTTTTTTTTGTTAGGGTTGGAGAGGTAGTTTGACGGTGATTTTCCGCATTGTAGATGAGCTTGTGCAACTCCTCTTTCATGGGCGATTCCTCGTTGGATGAGGAATATGATTTTATCAAAGACGAGGACATTGCTATGCTAGTGGCGATGCACAAGAGGCACGGCGATTCCGTGTATGGTCCTGAGTTCCTCTAGAAAGAAGGGGTTGAGGCGCACAAGAGGTTGATGCGCAATTATTTTGGTTCACCACCCGTTTTTCTAGAGAGGTACTTCCGACGCCGGTCCAGAATGTCCAAAGATAAGAAGGTGTATAATGAAATTAGAGACTCCGATGCGCAGATCAACTTCAGGAGGATTTGATGGAGGAGTATTGAAAATGGCATGACGAAAGAGCCGCCTATTTTCATTATTTGTTTGTTGTATTGTGCAAAACTTTGTTATATTTGTGTTGCATTTGATATTGCGGATTTGATTAATTATGTAATAATTTGATCTTGTTGGCATGTGAATTTTTTAAGTTGTTTTCAGGATGCTTTATTTTAATTTATGCAGCTGTACAGTAGATGTACAACAGCCACGCGATCATCGGCAGCTTTTTACATCTTCACTTTCCATTATCTATTGCAGTTGCTCTTTTACATCTCCAAATTAGAGACTCCAATATACATCATCTGTTGAAGTTGCTTCGTTTTTTAGATGTAAAAAGCAATTTTTAAGATAATTTTTTTATGTCTTATGTTTACATCTTTAAATTTGCATTTTTATTAAAGATGCTCTATGGTTGGATGGAGGACTTTGCTGCATGACACTCGGATTAGTCTGAAATTTTCTTCATGAGAAAGGCTTATTGTTTGGCTGTGGAAGAATATATGCACTCGGCGTCGGTGCTCGCTCAAGGTCCGCAAATGTTTTTTTTCTAGTTTTTTTAACACAGTACAAATGCAAGCGCTCATATACACGTGCATACACTCATCCCTATGAACGCACACACGCACATCTTACCTCTATGAGCACCTCTAAAAGATTGAGCTGGCATATTATCTTGAAATTTACGAAGTCACCGTAGGCACCTGGTCGTCGACGGGAACGTTTCCTCCCACTGAATGCGCGCCGAAAATCCTGAAATAAATCCAGGAATAAATACGATCACCAGGACTTGAACCCAGTAGGTGGGCTGGGGATACCACGGTCCGTCTAACCATCCAACCACATCTTGGTTCGTATGTTTTTTCTAGTTTTGAACCATGTGAAATTTGTTTTTCAACTCTTGCATGCCATTTTTCTTGCTCTTGATATATTGTTTATGAACTTTTGTTTATTATATTTTAATTAGTATTTTCGTTTGGTTGACATATCAAGCTCTAAGGCTTGATCGAGGAGGATTTTGCTGTATGCACTCGGATAATCATGAAATTTTCTCTATGACAAATGTGTATTGTTTGGCTTTGAAAGAACCGATGCACACTCTCGACGTAACAGCGCCTCCGCGCACGCAAAGACCATTTAGCTGCTAGCTTTCCTGTGTCTCTCGCCGGCACCTACACCGGGCTGCCTCATCTCTGTGGCCTTAGAGCATCTCCAGCCGTTCGCTCCCCCAGGGAGCCGAAAAAGAGCGGCCTGGGGGCGAACCGGTGCTAGATTGGCCTCTGGGGTTCGTTTCTCCCCAGCCACGCCCCCAGGTGCCGCCCACCAAGGTGCCCCATATTCAAACTCGATCGTTCCCGCTCCAAAAAAAGCCACAATTCGGCGATTCGGTGCCATAGTTCGGGGATCAAATGAAAGGATACGTAGTAGTTCAGCGTACAGAAAAGGAAGGACGCGGAAGGAATGCATCAAACGTCGAGCTCGATCTCCGGCGTCGTCGTCGGCGTACGCGGGCTGGGAGGAGTCGGCGCGGCTTCTGTGCTGCTGGGCGCGGCGGAGGCATCGTCAGTGGGGCTGGGCATCGCAGAGGCATCGTCAGTCGGGCTGGGCGGCGGCGTCGCCGATATCTGGTTCAGGATGAGGCCTCGCTCCGCCAAGGACCACGCCTTGAGCTTGTCGTCGCCGCTCTGGAGCATGTCAGCGCCGCCCATCAAGAAGGCCAGGTTGTTGTTTCTCTTCTTGGTGTCTTGAGCTTTGAGTTTTGCGGCGACGTTGGTCCGGAGCAAGTCGAGTTTGACGGCGCTATTCGTCATCAAAGCAGCTCACCTCGCCTCAGTTTTCTTTCTCGCTGGGCGGTCCTGGTCTTGGCGTCAGCGAGGCAGTGCTCGATGGACTCTTGCACGCGTGCGGCAGCCGACTTGACGTGTTTCGCCTTCTTGGCCCCTTTGTTGCCGTCCGGGCGCCCGTCGGCTGCGCCCGGGGTCGGTGCATCCGGCTTGTACGTCTCCTTGGCCTTGGCGAGGGTGTGCCGGACGCTCGCCCACTTCTCGCACTTTTCGATCCGCTTGAAGACGTGGAGGTACTTGAACTCTACGTCGCTGTTGTCATCGCGGAACATGGCGAACATGCATAGCAGCTGCGCCGAGGAAAAGAACATCAGTCGGCGCTAGCACACGCGCCCAAGCGCACACACGGCGAAAAGCAATAGTAAGGACGGCGTGCTATACCTGATCCTCGATGCTGGTACCGCTCTCCGGGCGAGCCGCGACCTCCTCGACGATCCCATGCCATTTGTTGCACGCCGTTTGGATGAGCCCCCAATGGTTCGCCATCGCCTTCGACCCACGCTTCATGTGGACGCCTTTGAAGTAGGGGTCGACGAGCTTGTGCTTGTCGAACTCGGCCTTGATGCGGGCCCAATACGTCTCGATGCTCTGGTTCGTGCCGGTGACCGGGTTGAGGCAGACGACCTTCCACGCTTCGGCGAGGCACTCCTCTTCCTTGGACGCCCACTTGATGCGTGGCTCGCCGGTCTTGGCCGCCGTCTTCTTCTTCTTCTTCTTGACTTTCCTCGTCGGCGCCGGTTCCTCCTCTTCTTCCTCCTCCTTCGGCTCTTCCTCGCCGTAGTCGAGCTCGTCGTCCATGTCGTCGAGGTCAATCGAGCCGTCTTGGGTAGTGAACCTGGGGGAACCAGCGGCGGCAGCCGAGCCGGCTGCGATGATGTCTTCCATGCCGGCCTCCGTCACGTCGGCGTCGCCAAGATGCGACGAGGAGGAGGCTTGCGAGTAGAGGCTGCGGTGGAGTGGTGGCGTCGACGAGGTTGCGTAGTCCGGTGGCGAATACGTGTACGACGGGTACTACATGCCGGCGAACGCGGGCGAGGGCGTACGCTGGACTGGGCGCCCATGGGGGAAGGTGATGTTTGGGTTGAAGCCACCGTGGGCGTCGCCATCGGCATAGCCCGGCGACGGCGTGCTCCATGGGTGCGGCGACGACGAGAACTCGACCGGAGAGCCGACCCTTTTTGCTGGCTCCAGGCCGCGTACGGGCCATGCCCATCGGGTGGATTCATCATCGCCGCGCGCGCCGCCTCGGCTTGTTCGGCCGCGGCGCGCTCCGCATGCTCCGCCACCACCGCGGCCGCCGCGTGCGCCGCTCTCTCCCTGGGCTTCTTGGCACTGTTGCGCCTATCGGCGGTGACGGCCTCCCGGCGCTCCACATCCGCCTTCCAGTCGGCGTTGCTCATGCCCGGGGGCTTGGACAGTAGTGCCCTCAGCTTCCTGTGCTTCGGCTGGGCGATGGCGGCGACTGTGGGATTCGTCGCGGCGCGGGGCATCACGTACTTCTTCGGCGGCATGGCGGGCGGAAGGGTAGGGAGGAGGCGGGGTTTGGCGGGAGGAATGGAGAAGAGAGGGAAGCTGAGGGGGAAGCGGGAGGAAACGGCGGGAAAAGGGCTTCCTCTCGCCGACAGAGCGGCCCCACGCCGCTTTTTCGCTTCTGCCGGCGCCCCCAGGCGAGACCCGGTAGCTTGGGTTCAGGGCGGGATCGCCGGCTCCGGATTTGACCCAAACCAGCGCTAAACGAGGTCCTGGGGGCGCGACTGGGCTGATTTTCGATCACCGGCGCTAAAAAATCGCCTGGGGGGGCCCCTGTTGGGGGCGCGGCTGGAGATGCTCTTAGGGCCATGGAGGTGCGGTGGATCCGAACCTTGTCGATGGCGTGGCTTCTTTTTTGATGTCCTTATAACCTTTTTTTAGGGGTTTATGTTCTGCTTAGAAAGGCGAAGCGGCCGCGGCTCCTTGAAGATGAAATATTGTTTACCCCGCCTAGAACTCGTCTCAACGGTGCTTCTTGTGTCGTCGAAGGGCGGGTGGAGGTTTATCTCCGACGAATCTCGCGTGACGTGATTCGGTTGCCGTTTGTCTTTGTTCGTTCGTGTGTCTACATGTTGGATCCTTCCGATCTACGCTTCTCTTCATCCGCGGTAAATTGTTGTTCTGGCACGCTGATCCTATAGGGCATTAGCATGACAACTTTTTGACTGTCTAGTACAACAAGATTTAACCGACTTCGATGTGGGAGGGGTAATAATGGTGGCACGATTTCAATTTGTTCCAGTGTTTTCAGTCGTCGCTAGATAATCTACTGACATGAAGTATTTTTATTTTTGATGTTCTTTGTACTAACTGATAGTTGATGAATAGAATAGATCTTGATCCTAAAAAAAAAGAATAGAATAGATCTGAAGTTTTTTCTGAATAAAATAAAATAAAATTTTAAGATGTTATGCCGACTCAACGTATCAAAGTCTTCGTAGGACATCATAAATTCATAATGCTTGTGGCAATTCATGGGTATTTAGCTACGTAATTAAATTTACATTACGGGATCCGTTTGCGGCAGAAGTAATTGCCATGTCCCATGCGATTTCTATGGCCGTTGATGTGGGTGCTTTGAGGGCGATCTTTGAGACGGATTCCAAACTCCTCCAAAAAGCGCTAGACCTCACGAAGGCGGATGCATCATCGCATGCGGCCATCATCGAGGATATCAAGCTCCAGCTGAAGATGTGGTTTTCCAACCACTCCATTAACACATGTCGTCGTAGTGCGAATTCTGTCGCTCATGAACTAGCAAAACTTGGTCGTTCGTGTAGCTTCAATAACTGTATCGAGTGGGACTCGCATGTACCGCCCGCAGTGGCTGTTTGTGTTACGGGTGATTTGCCCGTACACCGTTAATTTATAAAGCTTTGCTTTACCTAAAAAAAACTCATGGGTATTTAGCTACGTAATTAAATTTACATTACGGGAGTCGGTCTTGCGCTCGTGGTAAATTTGCAATTTCCATCAACTTACGCAGCCCGACCGACCGACGACCGAACCAACAAAGCTTCCCCGTCTCATCCTCTGTTCGTCTCCAGCGGAGCGGCGGTGCAGCCACTCCGGCGGGCGGCGGTGTTGCACGGCGAGTCCAGCGGCTCCGGAGGCGAGGAGACCCCAGCCACCAGGAGACAACCGCACGCGGCTCGGCTACTCCGGCACTACGGGCGCCGCTATTTCCCCCAGCACCAAGGGCCCGGCGGCGGATCTGGCAAGCACGGGTGCCGCACCTCCGACGACTAGGTAACCGATTCTACCTATCGATTTTGCTCATCATGGGTCCTTTCGATTTCGCTCCAGCTTTGGCTCCATCCGCTAGCCCTAGCTTTGCACTCGTACTGTTCCCGGCCGGCGTGGACCAAAGGGATGATGAGGCTCCCTCTGACTGGATGTTCAGAATGTGGAAGAGAATCGTGAAGCAGTCAGCGACATCTCTGAATCCGGGCAAATATTCAGTGGAATGCCCAACGAATGGAAGGATATGAAGGTTACTTCTCTGTTCTTTAATGTTCAGAGCCAACAAGAAACTTACCGAATTCAGTATGTCATATGATTTTCCTGATGTCTGCTTCAAGCAACTTACTGAATTCAGTATGTTTGGACAGGTGAAACACTGGCGTTTCTTCATGTGGCTGGACAAGTACTTGGACATGCTCGAGGAAATTTGGATGATAGATGTGCTCATCATGGGCACTGCGGCTGCTCACCGCGTGTCACGAGAAATGCAGTGACGCGTTGATGCTACGAGGGCTGAAATTGATGCTATTAGGGTTGAGACTACAGCACTGGATCGACATATCGACAAGTTGGCCGCCCAAAATGCAAAGCTTCAGGTTTTAGTGTACTTTCTTTTCGTCGTTTTTCTTCTAGTGTTGCTAGTGAAGTAGAATGTCCGTGCAATTGATCGTGGTCGCCATCCTGTATGAGACGGTGCTCGTTCTGTCGAATGGGACGAACATGCCGGGCTGGCTGGTTCTGTTGAGACACGTAGAGTTAGGAGAAATTGCAAGTTTACCAAGGGGCAAGACCTTCATTTCACGTGGCATCACTAGGCTCAGAATTTTGAAATTGTTCAAGTAATTAGACATGGCAGATGACCAAGAAGGCAAAGAAAACGAGGGTGTATGATCTATATGGTGAACTAAAATAGGGCATCTGATCCCCTGCATATGATCAAATCTCCCTGAAGGCTTCCGCGTCCTTATCCCAGATGGCTTTGTGAAAAGATAAATTCAGTGGCAAAATAAGCAACAAACTGACTGGTTACATACTCTCAACAACAAAAAAATGTGTAAATTGGTACTTCGCCAAATATTAACAAGCTAATTGTCAAACAGAAATTTCGCTTCATTTGTCAACAAAATATATTGTTACAGGACTCTTCTAAGTTCAAACATGTAGATCTGTTCAGTGAGGACACATAGTTTCCTATTTATTGAAATGCATGCTCCAATGCCATTTAGATAGCTCTATCTTGCCGTTCCAGTTTTTTTTTTCCTTCCAGATTCTAGCTGATCCCATTCATTTGACAGGCCGAATGACGAGAGTGCTCTAAAATTGATAAATGCTTCTGCTTCTCTGATGATGGAGTGATTCCCTGATATCATCTTTGGCTATGGTTTTAGCAACTAGTACAGGTAGGATATACCCCGTCAGAATCACTGTTTTTGCAAGGAGAAATCTATGAAAAAGACATGTGTTTTGGCATGGCACAAATCTCCCTCTTCTCATCAGCAGAAGTGATTTGATTGAATTTATTGGAATGATAAGACATCTTGTTAAAACCATAATAAGTTAACCATCCAATAAAGCTGTAAATGTGAACCTGGGACACTTAATTTAAGCAGGTGTTTTTATGTTTGTTGGATGGCTAACCTGTGCATTTGTTGCAAATGATCATATTTATTTTCTGTTATTGCTGCAGCTTTGTGTTCCAGGAGAACACTGAATTATATCAGAGAGATGAGAGGTACTTATTTAGTTTTATGAATTTCTATTGTATGTGTTTCCAACCGGTCAAGCCTTTGATAAGATATGCAACTTCTTATGCAGATTAAACCTTTCTTCATGTTCATGTTTCACTTATTTTTACGATGAACTGGAAAGCAAATAAAGAACTAGTGCAGCCACCACAGTTTGAAGCAGAGGTTCTATGTTACCCAAAGCCAAAGATTCTTTGTGATTATTTGTCATGGAGGTAAGCAGAATGTGAGTTTTTCCTCATAAAAGAGCATATCTTGAACAAATTGAAAGTATTTCATTAGGAACTTTTCAACCGGCATGCCAGATCTGAATTTAGTTGTTCAACTTCAGCAACACATATGCTTAAATTTAGTGCTTAGCACTAAGTCGTGACGAATACTTATTAATGCCAGTGTCCCTTTTTCTTAATGGTATCCTGTTGCAAGGGCTTGACTGTTCTAGTAGTTAGAGAACATACCCATAAGAAAATGAGCTGACTCCTTCGCATGCTAATTCACAGGCCACAACCTGAAACCAGTACAACACATGCTTTTGGATACTATTGAAGTCCGGAAAAGGCGAAGAAGGACCTCATGAGATACTGAAGGTCTTATGTCATCATCTACATGATCTAATAAGCCATTCAATTCTTCTGTTATCTACAGTCTCTAACTGCACAGTGTTTTCCCTGAAGGGATCATTACCCAAGGACAAGAACGAGTTGCTCTTTCAGCAGTTTCAGATGAACTACAACAACGAACCGGAGATGTTCCGGAAGGGTTCGTGCACTTAATTACCAGCATAAGGTATTCTGTCCATCATCCGAGAACTGTTTTTCAACAATTAATTAGAAGTACTGCTATGATGAGAAGAAGATGATTCTCGTAGTTTGGACCAGTTTCTCCGCTAATGGCCTACAGTGCAGTTGGTCCAAACCACAACCTCAAACTTGCTTAACCGTCTAAATCACCCCCCCTAACCTGCTTAGACTGATTTTGATCTCGGTTCTCTTTTCTTCTTTCTCCTCTATCTCTCTCTCCTATTTTGTTTCCTTCTCTCTCCCAGCCATGATTCTCTCCAGCGCATGCCCTAGTTAAGAGGCAACTTGTTGCCGCTGGTGCTCATACATCAGCCCGGCCCTCACGGTGGTACTTCCTCACCTCTGGAGCCAACTCCGGCGGAGAGCCATAGGAAGAGATTGCAGAATCAGTGACGTGTTGGATGTCATGTGGAGTTGTTTTGAAGAAAACCGGACTAAAAACCAGTTTAACTGGGTTCATTTGGGCGGGGGCGATTTTGGGTTTAGCGAGTTTAAGGCTGTGGAGGGCTTTTTTTTGCCCCCTCACCCTTGACACTTTCCTTCCCTTGCCCCTGCGTCGCCTAACCCTAGGCGGCATGGGCGGCTTCCCCCACAACACGCCGCCGGCCCCTCCACCCTCCCGCCGCCGCCGAAGGCCACCTCCAGGCGAAGCATGTGTTGTGGCAGCGGCGGGGTGTCCCGCCCATGGCTGTGATGCCGTGGCGCCCACTTGGCCCCAACCATACCGCCGGGATCTGGAGTTGCGCTTCCCGTTCGACTCCGACGTTCTCTCCCCCCCCCCCCGGCCCCGTGGTGCAGCTCCATCCCTCTCCCCAAGTCGAGCTCGGGTCGCGTCCCCCCTCAGGCGACAACCATGGAGCCGTGGTGGTGCTTGGCGGCGGCCGCCGCCTCCTGCAGCGCGCCGACCGGGACCTTGGCTACGCGCGCGTTCCCCTTCAACAGCACAAGACCACCTCCCTCACCCTGGCAAGGGTGATTCCTGCTTGGCGGCCACGGACCTGCGTCCCCTCCTGCGTCCATGGTTGTCCGGGGCGGCTTCGGGTTCGGCGAGCTGTGGGAGCTGCACTCCTTCCGGTTCCTTCGGCTCACCGACGCCTTGCGCCTCCGCACCCCCACCTTGCCGGTGCCCTTCGTTGGTCGTCCATCCCGGCGCGTCTTTGATTCCAACGCACTCCGGGAGCTGCGTCCCCTTCCTGCTCCTCAGGGTCGCCGATGTCCTTGCTGCTCCGGTCCCGGTAACCAGGTTCTGCACTTTCCTCCGGACTCCGGCTCATCCGGGCCTCCGGCTAGCGTCACATCGCTCACCGCTTCTCTTTTCGCCCAGTCGCCCACCCCCATACCCCGTTTGTCCCTTCGCTGCTCTGTTGCTCGCACGTCCGGCGGCGCCCGGTGCCTCCTTCGGCGGCGGGCGTGGCTCCCATTTCCTGTGGTCATGGTTTCGGCCTATGCTCGACTTCCTATTCTTTGAGTTGTGCTCCGACGGCTTGGGATTTGCTTAGAATCTGGCCAGGGTCCTTTGCTGGCGGCAGAGACACCAGTGGGTGTCGTCCACTTCTTGGAGATGCTGCTACGACCGTTATCTGTGTGCTTCTTCGAGCATCAGGGGAATCCCTATGTCCGGTTCTCCGGATTGGACAGCGACGGCGTCTCGGCGTCATTCTCCTTTGTGAGGGCGTTGTCTTGTTTGCTTGCGGCGTCCTCGGTCTTGGATCTGGAGACGTTGGTTGTCTTGTTGTTGGTCTAGGCTGCTTCTCAGGATAGCTATTAGCTGTATTTTCTCTGTTTGGGTTGAGCATCCCATGTCTCTTTGCTCTGGACACCATGTTCACGCCTATTACGTGTACCATATTCTGTACTTGCTTAAACCTCTTCTATCAATGGAATGATACGCAAACTCTACGTATTTGTGTATTCGTGAAAAAAGTTTGAGGTTGTGACAAGTATAGGTTCCAATGCCGAAAACAACAATGAGAAGAAGATTGTTCCTCTGCTAATGGCCTAGAGTTTAGTTGGGAGTGTTTGTTTGCAGAGGCGGAAGACGGCGGAATTGTGATTTCGCCGGAGAGTGATGGCACGTAGACATGCATGGGGCCAGATAGGTTTTTTCTAGAATGATATGTTTTTTTTTAAACTTCAACCTTATTTATTTTTCTAGAATGATATGTTTTGAAACGACACGGTTATTAAACAAGATGGCAAAGTCAATATTACGAATTTTTGAATGGATAATGCGAGGTCGGGCGTTCGATCTCTCGACCGGCTTCCCGTGCGTACGTAAATAAGTTTTTTTTTGAGACCGGCTTCCCGTGCGTACGTAAATAAGTGACTTTATTTCACGCGCGTCTCGGTTGGGCCTCGCACGCGCGCCGGCCCATGCGGGCGAGACCGCACGGTTCGCAGATCGCGGGTTTGTTTTGTCCCACATCGCCCGTCGTGGGACGGCACCTCCAGTTTATATACTGCGCTGGCTATCATGGTATCACCTCCACGGGAACAACAGACTGAGAAAAGAAAAATAAAATAAAAGAGGCCTTAGAGCCCAGAAAAAAGAGAAAAGAGGCGTTTAGAGCCCAAGGAAAAAAAAGGCCATAGAGCCCAAGGAAAAAAAAGGCCATAGTGCCCAATAAAATAAAAAGAAAAAGAGGAGCCCAAGGAAAAGAAAATGAAAAGAGGCCTTAGTGCCCAAAGAGGCCAGAGCCGAAAAATCCCCAAGGCCCGTGCCCACACAAGAAAAGATAAAACCATGTACCCATGGAAGGTTGTGCTAGACATTAGCACATGGCTTTTTTGTAGTGTCGAACCCTGCGTCCATTTTTTTTATAACTCTTGCGTGCCTTTTCTCCCTCACTCTTATATATAATATACAATAATTATTGCCGATAAACTTTGTCTTCTTTATTTCCACACCATTTTTCTTTCCAACTAACGGCATCAACCTCTAAGAACGGATCGAGGAGGATTTTACTGCATGGCACTTGGATAATCATGAAATTTTCTATTCTTATATGTGATATAAGTAATTTACTACATGGCTTTTTTGTAGTGTCGAACCCTGCGTCCATTTTTTTTATAACTCTTGCATGCCTTTTTTCCCTCACTCTTATATATAATATATAGTAACTCTTGCAGATCGCGGGTTTGTTTTGTCCCACATCGCCCGTCGTGGGACGGCACCTCCAGTTTATATACTGCGCTGGCTATCATGGTATCACCTCCACGGGAACAACAAACTGAGAAAAGAAAAATAAAATAAAAGAGGCCTTAGAGCCCAGAAAAAAGAGAAAAGAGGCGTTTAGAGCCCAAGAAAAAAAAAAGAAAAGAGGCCATAGTGCCCAATAAAATAAAAAGAAAAAGAGGAGCCTAAGGAAAAAAAAAGAGGCCTTAGTGCCCAAAGAGGCCAGAGCCGAAAAATCCCCAAGGCCCGTGCCCACACAAGAAAAGATAAAACAGTTGTACCCATGGAAGGTTGTGCTAGACATTAGCACATGGCTTTTTTGTAGTGTCGAACCCTGCGTCCATTTTTTTTATAACTCTTGCGTGCCTTTTTTCCCTCACTCTTATATATAATATACAGTAATTATTGCCGATAAACTTTGTCTTCTCTATTTCCACACCATTTTTCTTTCCAACTAACGGCATCAACCTCTAAGAACGGATCTGAGGAAGATTTTACTGCATGGCACTTGGATAATCATGAAATTTTCTATTCTTATATATAATATAGTAATTGTTGCTGATAAAATTTGTCTATTGTATTTCCACATCATTTTCTTTCAATTGTCAGCATCAACCTCTAAGGCCGGAATTATTGCGTGCCTTTTTCCCTTACTCTTATATATAATATATTGTAATTATTGCCGATAAACTTTGTCTTCTCTATTTCCACACCATTTTTCTTTCCAACTAACGGCATCAACCTCTAAGAACGGATCGAGGAGGATTTTACTGCATGGCACTTGGATAATCATGAAATTTTCTATTCTTATATGTGATATAATTTACTACATGGCTTTTTTGTAGTGTCGAACCCTGCGTCCATTTTTTTTATAACTCTTGCATGCCTTTTTTCCCTCACTCTTATATATAATATATAGTAATTATTGCCGATAAACTTTGTCTTCTCTATCTCCACACCATTTTTCTTTCCAACTAACGGCATCAACCTCTAAGAACGGATCTGAGGAAGATTTTACTGCATGGCACTTGGATAATCATGAAATTTTCTATTCTTATATGTAATATAGTAATTGTTGCTGATAAAATTCGTCTATTGTATTTCAACATCATTTTCTTTCAATTGTCGGCATCAACCTCTAAGGCCGGAATGAGGAGGATTTTGCTGCATGGCACTTGGATAATCATGGAATTTTTTCCGTGAGAAACACATATTGTTTAGCTCTGCAACAACATATGCACACTTTTGGTGTGGGAGCTACACGGTTTTTTTTTAAGTTTGCAACCATGCGTCAATATTTATATTTTCAGCTATTATGTGTATTTTCCCCGACTCTTATATATAATGTAGTAATTATTGTTCATAAACTTTTTTCACAGTATTTCCGCACAAATTCCATTCAATTGATGGCATCAACCTTTAAGAACATCTCCAATAGATGGCGTAGATGCAAAAATAACTAACTTTTACATCTCCGAGGCCCAAAAAACCCCTCTCCAACAGATGATGTAGATGTAAAAAATAAATAAAATTACATCTCCGTCTCTCGAAGATGTAAAATACGCACTTCGAGATGCAAATTTGCATCTCCACCTCCACTAGATGTAAAAACAGCGGTTGCGCGCCAACCGCCCAACTATCTTCATTTCCTTTGCGCCGTGACCGCCTGCTGCTCGCCCAACTCTGTCGCCGGCTGATTTTGCCCAAATTCGCCGCAGCCCGCACGCCCCGCCACGACTCCACCCTCCTGCCTCCCCAGAGTAGTGGCGGCTGTCCCCTGCAGTCGCTGATTCGATTTCGGCCGCCGCTTCAAATCAAAGCTTCATCGGAGGTCCGGTTGCCGTAATAGCTTCCATGACGCGGTCGTGGATGGGTTGGGCTTGTTCCTAGCCTCGACCCACCGCCTGAGGCAGGGGAGGAACTCCACGCCACCCGCCCGACGGCCGCCCGCCTCTGCCATTCTTCCTGTCGCACTAAGCCGGCCGCCCGCAGCGCCGAGCTCCCGCCTTCTTTTTCTGTAGGTTTGTGGCCGTCTCCTTTGCCAGCTGCCACCGCCGCCCGCACAAGCCACTGTCGAACGGCTGCCCAACGCCGGCCGATTTCTTCCACCCCACAAGCAAGGTGTTCGACGAAATTCCCCCAAGGTAAAAAATCAAGCAAATTTGAAGGTTTTTTGTTGGGGTTGGAGAGGTAGTTTGACGGTGATTTACGCATTGTACATGAGCTCGTGCGACTCCTCTTTGTGGATGATTCCTCGTCGGATGAGGAATATGATTTGATTGAAGAAGAGGACATTGCTATGCTAGTGGCGATGCACAAGAGGAAGAAGCCGAAGCACGGCGGTTCTGTCTATGGCCGTGAGTTCATCCGGAGAGAACGGGTTGAGGCACACAATAGGTTGATGCGCAACTATTTTGGTTCATCACCCATTTTTTATGAGAGGTACTTATGACGCCGGTTCAGAATGTTCAAAGATATGAAGGTGTACAATTAAATTAGAGGCTCCGATGCACACGATCAAATTCAGAAGGATTTGATGAAGGAGTATAGAAAATGGCATAGCGAAAGAACCGCCTAGTTTCATTGTTTATTTGTTGTATTGGGCAAAACTTTGTTGCATTTTGTGTTGCATTTGATCTTGCGGATTTGATGAATTATATAATAATTTGATATTATGGACGTGTGAAATTTTAAGTTGTTTCTGGGATGTTTTATTTTAATTTGTGCGGGTGTTCAACAGCTGTACAGCGGCCGCACAGCCCTTTTTACCTCTTCACTTTGCATTATCTATTGGAGTTGCTCTTTTACATCTCCAATAGGGTTCCTCTTTTCTAGAAATGTGAAAAACACTTTTTAAATATGTAAATAAATTGTTACATCTTCTGTTTTACATTTTTAAATTTACATCTTCAATTGGAGATGCTCTAAAGCATCTCTAGTGGAACGTGTAAATTTGGACGTGTATATCTCTATATACACGTCCATATACACCTTGCTAAATTATACACCTCCCAGTTTTTCAGTGGAACGTGTAAATTTGGACGTGTATATTCCAACGGCTATATTTTCAAACGGCTATATTTCCAACGGCCATATTTCCGATCTATATAAACCACTCCTACCACCTCTTCCAGCACACTTCTCTTCTCACCTAGATTTTTCTATCGTTTCTCACGCAACACAATGAACACATCCACTTGGGACATGAGTTCTTCGTCATCTTCATCTGGCGACGATGAACTCATACTTGCAGCATTCGCCGAGCGAGGAGGAAGAGAGGAAGAACGCTCGACGCCATGGCGGTTCCAAGCATGGACGTCAGTCAATTGATCGAGGAAGAGATGCCGGATTTCTTCTTCTATGGGATGACTACTTCAAAGAAGTTCCTCGCTTTCCCGAACATTTGTTTCGACGAAGGTTCGTAATTAGTACACTTCTCTACTTTGGTCCTTTTTTCATTTCCCTGTCTCATTTAATTTTTAGACCAAGGGTGTCCAAAAAGCTTTGGTCAGTATCCATCTGCAAGCAACCAATGCACAGCTATTTTAGACAACAAGAAGACATCTACTCCCTCTGTTCCCGAACAATGACTATATACGGAGCAAAATGAATGAATCCACACTCTAAAATATGTCTACATGCATCCGTTAATTAATCCACACCCAAACAATAACTATATATGGAGCAAATATGTGTAAATACATAGCACTACTACTCCCTAAAAAAACAGAGCACAGAATACTCTATATACTACACTACAGAGCACATCTCCTCCCGACCTCATCCATGCCCGCCGGCCTCCCCCCGCGAGCCCCCAGCCACTCTTCCCCACGCCGCCGGCCCCTCTCTCTCCCCACGCCGCCCCTCCCCTCTCTCTCCCCAGCCCCTCCCCATCCCGCCGGCCACCAAATCCAGCCATTGACCCCAACGCTACCCGCTGCCCTTGGCCCCAGCTGCCCGCCCGGCCACTTGACCGCCCGACCCCACCAGCGCCGCCGCCAGATCCATGGACGTGCTCAACCCCCCGCCCCCAAGTCCCGCACCTCCTTCCTTCCTTCCTTCGACGGATCGGGATGGAGAAATTTACCTTCGAGCGGCTCGGGCCTGCGCTGGACGACGAGCGCGGGACGGCCTCCTCCCTTCCTTCCTTCCTTTTCCCTCGAGTGGCTCGGGCATGCGCTGGACGACGAGCGTGGCGAGGGCGTGGTTATTTGCACGCCGGGTAGCGTCGTGGCGAGGGCGTGGCTGTTTGGACGACCGTATGCACGCTCCGCTGGGATGAATTTTGAAGCCAGACTAGTCTATATTTGCTATACACTGCCATATAGAGGATCCACTGGAGATGCTCTAAGGCTAGATCAAGCAGGACTTTGCTGCATGACATTCAGATTATTGTGGAATTTTCTCCGCGAGAAGCGCGTATTGTTGGGCTGTGAAAGAATGTATGCACACTCTGGATGTGGACCTACAAGTGCTCGGCTGGTCGGCTGTCGCTCAAGGTCCGCAAATGTTTTTTTCCTTAGTTTTGAATCATACGATCAACGGGATTTGTTTTTCAACTGTTGCATGCCTTTTTTCTTACTCTTGATATATTGTTCATAAACTTTGTTTATTGTATTTTTATTAGCATTTTCATTTGGTTAACGGTATCAAGCTCTAAGACTTGATCGAGGAGGATTTTGGAACAACAAGTGTGTATCGTTTGGCTTTGGAAGAACAAATGCACACTCTCGACCTAACAGCGTTGCCGCTCACGCAAAGACCATCTAGCCGCTAGCTTTCGTGTGCCTCCCGCCGGCACCTACGTCAGGCTGCCTCATCTTTATGGCATTAGGGTCATGGAGGTACGATGGATCCTGGCCCTTGCCAGCGACAAGGTTTCGTTTTTTAATGACTTTATGATATTTTTTAGGGTTTATGTTTTGCTTAGAGAGACGAGATGGTGGCGCCTACTTGAAGATGGAATAAGGTTTCTTCGCCTAGACCTCATTTCAGTTTACCAAGGGGCAAGCCCTTCACTTCACGTGGCATTACTAGGCTCAGAATTTTGAAATTATTCAAGTAATTATACATGGAAAATGACCAAAAAGGCAAAGAAAACAAGGGCATATGATCTATGGCGAACTAAATTAGGGCATACAATCCCTCGCAAAAATAAAATAATATAAGGGCATATGATCAAATCTCCGTGAAGGCTTCCGCGTCCTTATCCCAGATGGCTTTGGGTAAAGATAAATGCAGTGGCGAAATAAGCAACAAACTGACCGATTCCATACTCACAACAACAACAAAATGAGTAAATTGGTACTTCGCCAAATATTAACAAGCTAACTGTCAAACAGAAATTTCGCTTCATTTGTCAACAAAATATATTGTTACAGGACTCTTCTAAGTTCAAACATATAGATCTGTTCAGTGAGGACATCTAGTTTCCTATTTTATTGAAATGCCATTTGGATAGCTGTAGCTTGCTGTTCCAGTTTTTTTCTCTTCCAGATTCTAGCTGATCCCATTCATTTGACAAGCCAAATGACGAGAGTGCTCTAAAATTGATAAATGCTTCTGCTTCTCTGATGATGGAGCGATTCCCTGATATCATCTTTGGCTATGATTTTAGCAACAAGTACAGGTAGGATATACCCCATCAGAATCACTGTTTTTGCAAGGAGAAATCTATGAAAAAGACATGTGTTTCGGCATGGCACAAATCTCCCTCTTCTCATCAGCAGAAGTGATTTGATTGAATTTATTGGAATGATAAGATATCTTGTTAATAAGTTAACCATTCAATGAAGCTGTAAATGTGAACCTGGGACACTTAATTTAAGCAGGTGTTTTTATGTTTGTTGGATGGCTAACCTGTGCATTTGTTGCAAATGATCATATTTATTTTTTTGTTATTGCTGCAGCTTTGTGTTCCAGGAGAACACTGAATTACATCAGAGAGATGAGAGGTACTTATTTAGTTTTATGAATTTCTATAGTATGTGTTTTCAACTGGTCAAGCCTTTGATAAGATATGCAACTTCTTCTGCAGATTAAACCTTTCTTCATGTTCATGTTTCACTTATTTTTACATGATGAACTGGAAAGCAAATAAAGAACTAGTGCAGCCACCACAGTTTAAAGCAGAGGTTCTATGTTACCCAAAGCCAAAGATTCTTCGTGATAATTTGTCATGGAGATGAGCAGAATGTGAGTTTTTCCTCATAAAAGAGTTTTTCCTCAAGGACGGACGTGGTCTTGTCGTCCCAGAGAGCGGTGCCCCCCAAATTAGGCTCGACGCCGTAGAGGGCCTTGAAAGGAGTGCAGTTGATTGAGGAATGGAAGGAAGAATTGTACCAGAACTCGGTGGAGGGAAGCCAGCGGTGCTAATGGCGGGGTCGTCGTGGATCATGCAGCGGAGATACATTTCCATGCATTGGTTCACTTGCTCGTTCTGCCCGTCGGTCTGCGGATGATACACCATGGAGTAGAGCAGCTTGGTGCCTGCAGCTGTGAAGAACTCTCTCCATAGCGCGCTGGTGAAGACGCCGTCGCGGTTGGAGACGATCGAGTTGGGCACGCCACGGAGCTTCACCACGTTATCCCAGAAGGCGCGCGCCACCTTGGAGGCGTTGAATGAGTGACGCAGTGGGATGAAGTGGGCAAATTTGGTCAGGCGATCGACGAGGACCATGATGGCGTCATACCCCTTCAACTTAGGCAGCCTCTTGATGAAATCCATCGTCAACTCCTGCCAGGGCATCATGGGCACGGGAAGTGGCGCGAGCTTGTCGGCGGGACGACATTGCTCGTGCTTGGCTTGTTGACACACGATGCATTGCTTGACGTAGTCGTCAATGTCTCGCTTCTGGCCTGGCTAGAGAAACAGCTTCTTGAGGCGTTGAGGCGTCGCCGTGATGCCGGTGTGACTGCCCACAACACTGTCATGGAACGTGCTGATGAGCTTGGTGCGGAGTGCTGTATTACTGCCGAACTAGAGCCAGTCGCCGCGCCGAATCAATCCCTTGTGCAGTTCGAAGCCCTCGTCTTCTGGCCGTGGATGGCCAGGCGAGACAGCATCTCTTACGTCGTGGTGTCGGTCACGTAGGAGTTGGTGACTTCTTGCACCCACGCTGGCTGGCAGAGGGAGAGCGCGGCGCCCACCCACATAGCGCGTCCGCGGCTCCATTATCGACACCCTGCTTGTACTGGAACGTGAACTACAGCCTGGCGAGCTTAGACATTGCCTTACGCTGCATGTCCGTCTCCAGCTGTTGATCGCCCAAATTGCACAAGCTTTAATGGTCTGTGACAATGGTGAAGGGCCCGCTCTGAAGGTATGCTCGCCACTTCTCCACTGCCATCATCACCGCCAAAAATTCCTTCTCATACGCCGAGAGCTTCTGGTTGCAGACGTCGAGCGCCTTATTGAAGTAGGCCACTGGATGTCCCTCTTGGCCGAGCACAACACCAATTCCCGTGTCGTAGGCATCGGTCTCGATGGAGAAGGGCTTGGCGAAGTCTAGAAGCGTGAGCACTGGCATGCTCACCATGGCGCGCTTGAGCAAATCAAATGCCGCCTATGCCTGCTCTGTTCACTCAAAGCCTTTCAGGTTCGTGAGTGGCTTGGCGATGATGCCATAAAGCGCCACAAACTTCCGGTAGTAATCGGTGAGGCCGAGGAAGCCGCGGAGCTCGGCGTCCGTCGCCGGCGTCGGTCACTACAACATAGACTGTGTCTTCTCTGCGTCCGGCGCCACACCGTCCTTGGAAATCACGTGAATACTCAGATGTTGTCCTGAGCGAACAAGCATGTAGATTCCTTGATGTAGAGTTCATGTTGGCGGAGGAGATCGAACACTTAGCGCAGGTGTTCGACATGTTCCTCGAGCGTTTCACTGAACATCAGCACGTCGTCGAGGAAGATGATGATGAATTTGCGCACATATTTGTCAAAGATGACGTTCATCAGGCACTGGAAGGTGGCCGACATGTTTGTCAGGTCAAAGGGCATAACCCGGAACTGGAAGTGCTCGTGATGCATCTTGAATGCGGTCTTCAGTTCGTCGGCTTCGCGCATACAAATCTTGTGGTAGCCTGCCTGCAGATCAAGCTTGGAGAAGAATGCCGCGTCGGCGAGCTCATCGAGCATTTCGTAGACGATGGGGAGCGGGAAACAGTTCTTGATGGTGATGTCATTTAGGCGCCGATAGTCGACGCAGAACCGCCATGAGTCGTCATTCTTCTTGACGAACACGCTCACGGCGTTAAGGAGCTCGCCGTACTCTCCGACGTGGATGGTGAGCAGCTGCGACTTGCAGCGATGCTCGTGGGAGTATCGATCACTGCACTTGAAACAAAAACCCATTGGCGCGCCGCGGAATTGGCGCTCGCGGCCAAACTCGTCGGAAGGCGGCCGGACGATGACCGCGGGTCGAGGAGGTAGGGCTTGAGGCAGGGGTGGTGGACGGCCTGCCGGTATGAGCCGTGGGCGTGGTCGTCCTACATCGTTTTCTTCCTCCTGGATCCTGGCAAGAACCGTGGCGCGCGTGATGCTTGTGGAAGCTTGCAGGCGCACCACTGCATGGAGATCGTTGCGCAGCCTGAGAAGAAATTGCGTGACGAAGAACCATGGACTGAGCGTGTCGTCGAGGGCGAGCAGGTGGTACATGTGCGCCTCAAACGCAGCCCTGGGCTCGGCGACCGTTCCTGTCCGCCGGAGTTGCAGAAGCTGATGCATCTCCATCTCAAACTCGTCTGCCCCAAATCCTTCCTGAATCGCGGTGCAGAATTCCTCCCAACCGAGCGCACGGTGGGCTTGGCGATATGCCTGAAGCCAGTGCGTGGCCTGGCCCTCGATGTACAATGTCGCCGTGGTCACCCAGTTCTGCCGCGGCACGCGGCACAGCTCGAAGCAGGCGACGCAACGATCGATTCACAAGTACGGTGTCGTGCTGTGCTCCTCGTACAGCGGAAACCGGTGGTGGTGGTTGCGCTTGGTGCGAGCCCTCTGGCAGTTCGCCCATGCGCATACTTCCTGGGCGCGTCGGTAGCAGAGGAGGTCCATCGACGGGCGAGCGGACCGTGCACGTCCGATCCGGGCTGCTGTGCCACTGGTGCTGCGGAATAGCCCGGCCGGTGGCCTCCCCGTGGTTGTTGACCCTGGTGTGCGGCGGCGGTTTCGCGGCTTTGGCGGACCTCGTCAACGCCTGCTTCTGCTTGCCTGAGACCCACTTGCCGGCGCAGGTGAGCGAGGTCAGCGGAGACCTGCTCGTTCAAGGCGATCTGCGCCTCCAAGTGCTTGTCGCCGGCGAGCTTGCTCTCGTCAAACCGCGTGAGGAGTGACGCGAGCATGGTCTTGAGTTTGTCGGTGTATGGCGAGGAGGTGCGCGGAGGGCTTGGACGAAACCCCGGGCCCACTGCCCTTGATGACTTGTCTTGTGTGTTCCTAACTTCCTATTGGTCAGCATAGTCCACCGCGGCACCTGAGGGTGCAGGTGTGACAGGAAAGGGAACGGGCAGCGGGCCGGCGGCGAGAGATTGCAGAACCAGTGACGTGTTGGATGTCATGCGGAGATGTCGTGTTGCATAGTACAGACGGACGGATGGATAACGCGAGGTCGGGCGTTCGATCTCTCCACCGGCTTACCGTACGTACGTAAGTATAAGGCCCTTTTTATTTGACGCGCGCCTCGGTTGGGCCTCGCACGCGTGACGGCCCATGCAGGCGAGAGCGTACGGTTCCCACGTATGATTTGTCCCACATCGCCTGTCGTGGGACGGCACCTCCGGTTTATATACTGGGTTGCCTTTCATGGTATCACCTCCACTGGGACAACAGGCTGAGAAAAAAAAACAACAAAAGAGGCCTTAGAGCACATCTTAAAAAGAGTAAAGAGGCCTTATAATAGAGCCCAAGAAAAAAAAGTGCAAAGAGGCCTTATAATAGAGCCCAAGAAAAGAAAGTGCAAAAAGAGGCCTTAGAGCCCAAGAAAAAGAGAAAAGAGGCCTTTTAGAGCCCAATAAAAAAAGCAAACCCAAGAAAAAGAGAAAAGAGGCCTTTTAGAGCCCAATAAAAAAAAGCAAAGAGGCCTTAGCGCCCCAAAAAGAAGAGGCCAGAACCGAAAAACCCCCCAAGGCCCGTGCCCACACAAAAAAGAGAAAAGAGGCTTTTGTTGTATGAACTTTGTGTCCATGATTTTTTAAAACTCTTATGTCCCTTTTTCGCTCTGTTTCCGAGTCAGAACGACTAGTCGCGGTCTTTTTTAAAACTCTTATGTCCCTTTTTCGCTCTGTTTCCGAGTCAGAACGACTAGTCGCGGTTTTTTTAAAACTCTTATGTCCCTTTTTCGCTCTGTTTCCGAGTCAGAACGACTAGTCGCGGTTTTTCAGTCTACCAACTCGATCGATAGTCGTGGTTTTTGAGTCGAGCGACTCGATTGATCTGTCATGGAAGAGAAGATTGACAGAGGAAATGGAGAAGAGAAGGAGGGGCGGTTCCAGGGAAGGAGGGGTGAGGTAGAGACGGAGGGGCTGAGGCAGAGAAGCCATGGAAGAGGAACCACATCAAGGCCATTTTTTCCGACTCTTATAGAGTATAATGCAGTAATTATTGTTCTAAACTGTTTTTATAGTATTTGCGCACAATTTCCTTCCAATTGACGACATCAACCTCTGAAGAGCATCTACAGGCGCATGTTGCAACCAGTCCCTCAAACGCCCACTGACACATCCGGGCGCGTCCGCGGGCACTGACCGAGAACGCTCATTTGATGGCTTACACACCAGCGTCCATCATATCTGAACCCTCAAAACCATACAATCCATGCAATTAACAACACGCAGTTCATCAGATCAACTTTGCATCGCCAGACAAAAGAAGCATAGTTCATCGGAGTTCGACGACAAATCCATAATATGAACTTAAAACATACTCCCTCCGTCCTATAGTTCAAATATAAACATATCGAGGAAGGGCGGAGGAAATCACCATTTCGACGGAGGGGCTGAGGCAGAGAAGCCATGGAAGAGGAACCGCATCAAGTCCATTTTTTTCGACTCTTATAGAGTATAATGCAGTAATTATTGTTCTAAACTGTTTTTATAGTATTTGCGCACAATTTCCTTCCAATTGACGACATCAACCTCTGAAGAGCATCTACAGGCGCATGTTGCAACCAGTCCCTCAAACGCCCACTGACACATCCGGGCGCGTCCGCGGGCACTGACCGAGAACGCTCATTTGGTGGCTTACACACCAGCGTGCATCATATCTGAACCCTCAAAACCATACAATCCATGCAATTAACAACACGCAGTTCATCAGATCAACTTTGCATCGCCAGACAAAAGAAGCATAGTTCATCGGAGTTCGACGACAAATCCATAATATGAACTTAAAACATACTCCCTCCGTCCTATAGTTCAAATATAAACATATCGAGGAAGGGCGGAGGAAATCACCATTTCCTCGACGGCCCCTTCCCCTTCCGGTCATCGACGCGGATATGCCCCTCCTTTGTGTAGGCGTCGGCGTGCGGAGGTGTGTCGTCGTCGGAGCTGGAGGTGGAGCCGTCCGTCAGGTCCGAGTCGGAGCTGCACCTCATGCCCGTCAGGTCGGCACTGGCCGGGACCTTGGCTACGCGTGCGTTCCCCTCCACCGACACAACACCACCTCCCTCATCCCAGCAAGGGTGATTCCTGCCCGGCGGCCATAGACCTACATCCCCTCCTGTGCCCATGGCTAGCCGGGGCGGCTCCAGGTCCGGCTAACTTCAGGAGCTGCGCTCCTTTCGGTTCCTTAGGCTCACCGGCGCCTCGCAGTGGTGCCCTTCGTTGGCCGTCATCCTGGCGTGTCTTTGATTCCGGCGCACTTTGGGAGTTGCGTCCCCTTCCAGCTCCTTAGAGTCGCCGGTATCCTTGCTGCTCCGGTCGTGGTGACCAGGTTCCGCGCTTCCCTTCAAACTCTGGCTCGTCCAGGCCTTCGGCCAGCGTCACATCGCTCACTACCTTTCTTTCCGCCCAAACGCTCACCTCCATGCCTCGTATGTCCCTTAGCTGCTCCGTTGCTCGAGCTCTGGCGGCGGGCGTGGCTCCCATTTCTTGTGCTCGAGGTTTCGGCCTATGCTTGACTTACTATTCTTTGATTTGTGTTCCGAGGGCTTGGGATTGCTCAGAATCTGGCCAATGCAAAATCCATGCATCCTTTGCTGGCGGCGGTGACACCCACGGGTGTCATCCCCTTATTGGAGGCGTTACCACGGCCATTATCTGTATCCCTCTTCGAGCATCAGGGAAAATCTTAGGTACGGTTCTCTGGATTGGACAGCGACGGCGTCTTGGCGTCGTTCTCCATCGTGAAGGCATTGTCTTGTTTGCGCGCGGCGTCCTCGGAGATCTAGAGATGTTGTTCGTCTTGTCGTTGGTCTAGGATGTTTCTCAAGATGGCGAGTTTAGTTGTGTTTTCTCTGTTTGGCCTGAGCATCACATGTCTCTCTGCACTGGACACCATACCAACAACAAGATAACCAACATCCCATGCCTACGTCCGTGTCATGTTTTGTATCATATCTTGTAGTCGCTCAAACTTCTTCTATCAATGAAATGATACGTATACTTTTCGTGAATATCAATGGAATGATACGTTAACTTTGCGTGTTTACGAAAAAAATTAAGGTTGTGACAAGTATAGGGGGCCAATGCCGAAAGTGCTCTCTTCCAACAACAATGAGAAGAAGATTGTTCTCGCAGTCTGCACTAGTTTCTCTGCTAATGACCTGGAGTTTAGTTGGGGAGTGTTTGCAGAGGTGGAAGATGGTGGAGATGTGATTTCGCCGGAGAGCGACGGCCGACGGAACGTAGACATGCATGGGCCAGATAGGTTTTTGTTTCAGATTTGCTATTTCACATCTAGATATGGAATACTTATCTCGCATCTAACTCCTAAGCCGTTTGATAAAAAACTTTAAGATTTGTGTTTCTTTTAAACGTGCGCTCACGCAGCGTTTTTGTTCTTTCCGTGCGTCCGGTTGTCCCGTTTCCTACGCTACAAAGGTTGTTTTTCCCTTTTTAGCGAAAGCTAGCTGAGCTCTGCTCGTGTAGCTTCTTCTTAGACCCCTTCCAATGCAAATGTGCTTAGATAAAGTGCATTAAATACCTTAGCAACTCATCTTCTCAATGCATAGATGCTTAACTTCTTGTTGCTAAGCACATTTTATTTAATGAGTTATCACCTAAAGTTTTTCATACATTGGTCAAGTTGTTTCATTTAAGTGGTTTGCCTAGGTTCTCGTGATTGGCGTTGGTTCTTTTTGGGGTCATCAAAGTGCTCTCTCCCCTCATTAAATGTTGTGTCATATTATTTTTTCGCCTATATGGCATACTTAGCACCTGTCCACCGTGGAGCACTGGGAAGGCCTTATGGGTTCACTAGTAGAAAAACACCTATTAGTCCCGGTTCGTAAGGGCCTTTAGTCCCGGTTCATGAGCCTGGACTAATGGGTCGTTACTAATACCTCCACCAATTACTCCCGGCTCGAACACGAACCGGGACAGATGTGCCTCCACGTGGCCGGTCCGCCGAGCCCAGTCAGGGGGGCCTTTGGTCCCGGTTGGTGGCTCCAACCGGGACCAAAAGTCCATGTTTTTTTAGAAAAGCGGCTGTTTTAGGGGTTTTGGGGGTTATTTTTTAGGTTGTTATTAGCTAGCTAATAGAGAGAAGTGTCCTCTCTTATATCTTCGTCCTTGATTTATCAACGCTGCTGCTATGTTCATTTCACCCGCTGATATAACATGCTCATGCATGCTCGCATCATACATCATTATATATAATAACAAGTCCTACTAATCATGCATCATCATACAACTTCTACTCGTTATTAATAATAAGTAATACAATCATCATCCTCATAGTCATCGAACCCAACCCTACATAATTGTTCTTAGCACATGATCATCAGTATCAGGTAGGACCTAAACACACCCTTAAGGTAAAATAGCATAAAACAATATAGACCCTGACTCTCCATTATTAAGAATGGCGATCATCCTGTCTCCAATTCTTGCCCTTCGCTGCTTTTTGCTTCCAAGAAGCTCCTTACGACTGCCCATACATTTTTTCCATTCTTTGATTGTCATGTCTCCACTTCTTTTAGAAATCCGGTATGGACAGTTGAGATTCGTAGGATGACCTGGATATATGTTCAAAACATGAAGGCTGCCATTCTCATACATCAAATGAGGCACACAATCCTCTGGGATTCTCTGTTGAAAAACATAGTAATAACTTCTTAGTTAGCAATGATGTACTTGTTGGGGAACGTAGTAATTTCAAAAAATTTCCTACGCACACGCAAGATCATGGTGATGGCTTAGCAACGAGAGGGGACAGTATTGTCCACGTACCCTCGTAGACCGTAAGCGGAAGCGTTATGACAACGCGGTTGATGTAGTCGTACGTATTAACGATCCGACCGATCCAAGTACCGAACGTCACGGCACCTCCGAGTTCAGCACACGTTCAGCTCGATGGCGATCCCGGACTCCGATCCAGCAAAGTGTCGGGATGAGTTCCACAAGACGACGGCGCGTGGTGACGATGATGATGCTCTATCGCACAGGGCTTCGCCTAAACTCCGCGACGATATGACCGAGGTGGAATATGGTGGAGGGGGCACCAGACACGGCTAAGAGATCCAAGGGATCAATTGTTGTATCTTTGGTGCTAGCCCTGCCCTCTATTTATATGTTGAGCCCCGGTCGAAACTTGGAGCAAAAGCCTCCTCAAAGTCGGTTTTGCTCGAAGGCAAGAGTCCCACTGGACTCCAGGACCAAACGCCACAATCCTTGGCGTCGGCCCGAATGCCACAGGCCTCGGCGTGCCCCAGAGCCGAGACGCCAGGGTCTCCGGCGTTTGGCCCGCCTCATAAAACTCCTTTTGCACCGACCTAAAGCCTCATGGGCTTGACCCTTGGCCTAAACATATCATCCAATATATGAATCTTTACGTCTCGACCATTTCGAGACTCCTCGTCATGTCCCCGATCTCATCCGGGACTCCGAACTCCTTCGGTACATCAAAACATGTAAACTCATAATATAAGCATCATCGAAACCTTAAGCGTGCGGACCCTACGGGTTCGAGAACTATGTAGACATGACCGAGAACTATTCTTGGTCAATAACCAATAAGCGGAACACGGATGCCCATATTGGTTCCTACATATTCTACGAAGATCTTTATCGGTCAAACCGCATAACGACATACGTTGTTCCCTTTGTCATCAGTATGTTACTTGCCCGAGATTCGATCGTCGGTATCCAATACCTAGTTCAATCTCGTTACCGGTAAGTCTCTTTACTCGTTCCGTAATACATCATCTCGCAACTAACTTATTAGTTGCAATACTTGCAAGGCTTATATGATGTGTATTACCGAGAAGGCCCAGAGATACCTCTCCAGGCAATCGGAGTGACAAAACCTAATCTCGAAATACGCCAACCCAACATGTACCTTTGGAGACACCTGTAGTACTCCTTTATAATCACCCGATTACGTTGTGGCGTTTGGTAGCACCCAAAGTGTTCCTCCGTAAACGGGAGTTGCATAATCTCATAGTTACAGGAACATGTATAAGTCATGAAGAAAGCAATAGCAATATACTAAACGATCAAGTGCTAGGCTAACGGAATGGGTCATGTCAATCACATCATTCTCCTAATGATGTGATCCCATTAATCAAATAACAACACATGTCTATGGTTAGGAAACATAACCATCTTTGATTAATGAGCTAGTCAAGTAGAGGCATACTAGTGACTATATGTTTGTCTATGTATTCACACATGTATCATGTTTCCGGTTAATACAATTCTAGCATGAATAATAAACATTTATCATGATATGAGGAAATAAATAATAACTTTATTATTGCCTCTAGGGCATATTTCCTTCAGTAGTAGTTTTAGAAGTATGCAAAAAGATGCACGGATGTCGTAATAGTAAAAAATCTTACCAGGGTATCTCCATGGTAGTTACCGTAGTTCAACACGTGCACTAGTGGCACGTATTGACCATAATGTTGAGGAGTTCGATTGTAGACATTGTAATTCTCAAGATCTCTACAAAATGCTATCAGATGATTTTTCTCCTTATAAGTTAATTCGGAGCCATCGGTGTAGTGGGTTTTGTCTACCATCTTCCGCACATTCTTTGAACAATCAAAATAAGCTGTCAACTATTTTGAAATAAACAATATAAATTACTTAATAACTATGTTAAGCTCACATGGGGAAGAATTGGAGGTGTATCCACAAGGACCCAAATCGAAGGTCTCTCTTGCTCGATTGCAGGATCACCAAGATCCATGGTGACAAGCATACCCTCATCAAGACCATACATCTTGCAAAGTGCTTCTCAATTTTTGCAACCAAAATGGGTTACACTCTGAGCATTGTACAACTTTACTTGAAAATCCAAACCATGATGGGTACTTAGGATAAATTTTTTTGGTTTCGAAACTTTCATGGTCTTCAAAACCCATCCTCTCCAAGACATAGCGTCTTGCAAAGCATGGGATAAGCTAGTCGAACTGGAAAAGATGAAAAATATTGTCACGATTAAAATAGTTGAAGTCATGATTAATTACGAAAAAAATATTGTCGTCGTTGCGTACCTATGAACATCGAAGGTCTCGTCGAGCTTAATGCAGAAGCGCCGATCTTCGTCCAGCTCAATGAACCTATCGCAGATACCTCGGTCGTCGTGGCACCAGTCGCACAGCCCTGGGCGGTTTTTGTCGTCCGAGTACGACATTTCCGGCCTATGTTCATAATTCAAATGAAGGAGAACTTATCCAATATGAGCATTCAATTATAAGCAAAACCAAATCATAAAATAAAGTAGTATTCAAATTAGCATGATTCAATAATTATAAGCAAAAGTACACATCATCTCTTGGTGTTCGTACATCGTCAAATATTATCACTAATATAGCATCACTAATACAACTAGAACCATAGCGCCCGACGGGTATCGACGCGGGCGGTGGACACTAAAGATAAGGAACCATCACAGGATCATAGCTCCGGTGAGATCCACGAAGAACGTGCGGTATTGTCGAACCTGCTCTCCAATGCAACCATGTAGCGACGGACGTGCTCGTCCTCGTCGCCGACACGGTGACGTACCACCTCCGCGGTGTCCGGAAGCCTCGGCACCGTCACTGGCCCACGCGACCGCCACCAAACAAGGATCGGGTCAACAACGGGATGCCTCCTCACCAACCTACGTCCCCCGGAAGGTAGCACCTCGCAATACCAGCCCGGCGGAGCCTGGTCGAACATGGCCCTGATCAAGCAAGCCTCCACCGCTGAGTCGGCGGCAGCGAGGATGCGGATAGGCATCACCGACGTCGGTGCAGGGAACTACTTCTATATATAGTTAAATAAAGTAGTTTTATTAATTAAATCAACTAGTTCAACTACTAAGCACTTACTACAAATAAATAAAGTAGTACTTACTAAAAACAAACTACTTCTATATATAGTAAAATAAAGTAGTTTAACTATAGTTCTATTATTTTCCTAACTAAAAATAAACTACTTTCTCTTCTTATTTTTTCCTTTTCCTCTATTCTAAATATGAACATATTCATAAATGACTTCTATCATTCACAATTTTTCTATACATACACAATAAATTGACAAAGAAAATACTATGAACAAAAAATCATTAAAATTCTATGAACAAAATTACAACAGGAAAAATCATAAAAATTCTATATGAACAAAATTTGACATATTGGATCTTTGCATATATATGAACACATATACAAACATGCATATATATGAACATACAAACATCTTTTCATAAAAAATCTATTAACAGAGAAAAAATCTAACAAAATATGAACAAATTAATTACACAATATGAAAAAATATCTGACAGAAAAATCTATGAACTACACATCTAAATTACTACACATCTAACAAAAAATCTATGAAACTACAAAAAAATCTAACAAAAAAATTACTTGCTCACGGCGACGGCGACGGCGACGGCGAGGTGTGGCGCGGGGCGGGCGGCTGTGACGGTCGACGGTGAGGCGGCGGTGCGTTATGGGTCGGCGGGCGGCGACAGACGAGGCACAGGGCTGAGGTGGGGCGGCGACGGCGTTAGGCGGCGCGACGGCGCTGGGCGACGACGGCGACGGCGAGAGGCAGACGGGCAGCCTGGACGCGTCGGGCGGCGGGGAAGAAGGAACTGAACCAAATTTTTACGAGTGCCGCTTATATAGGCAAAGCATTGGTCCCGGTTCATGGCAACAACCGGGACAAATGCCCCTTTAGTCCTGGTTGGAGGCTCCAACCGGGACCAAAGGCCTCTTTTCAACAGCGGAAAGAGCGGGAAGCAGAGGGCTTTGGTCCAGGTTGGTGCCTCCAACCGGGACTAAAGGGTGGGCATTGGTCCCGGTTGGAGCCACGAACCGGGACGAATGGCCTTGTGCTGCCATGGTGCGGCACGAAAGTTTAGTCCCACCTCGCTAGCTGAGAGGGGCGCGCAGTGGTTTATAAGCCCCACTGCCGCTCCCCTCTCAAGCTTCTCTCCACTGCAGGCTTACGGGCCTACTTACTACTGCTTTGCCTGATGGTCCTACTAGGCCACCTGCGGGCCTGTATCCTGGCCTATGGTGGGTTTCTAGTCGTATCCAGGCCGTGGGGGCCCGATGGGAGGCACTTTTTTCTTTACTTATTTATTTTATTGCAGCTGTTTTTTAGTCCCACCTGCCAAGCGAGAGGCACTGCAGCTGTTTATAAGCTACGAGTGCAGAGACAATGAAGAAGAGGCTCAATGCTCACATGCACGTTGGTTCGCTTCAAGCCTTGAGGAATAGGGTATACTGCACGGAGCTATGTGCAGTGCAGTTTACACTATTCCGAAAGGCTTGAAGCGAATTAACGAGCATTGCGCCTCTTTTTTATTTTTAATGACTTATTACCACACAGAAATAAATAGAAAAAATAAATATAGGAGAAAAGAAAAAAAAACTATATAAAAAACTACTCAGAAATAAATAGAAGAAAAAATAGTTGTGATTAACTTTACTAAAATCTTTTTAATTTTTAATGACTTATTACAACTCAGAAATAAATAGGAAAAAATAAATATAGCAGAAAAGAAAAAACTATATAAAAAACTATTAATAAATAAATAGAATAAAAAATAGTTGTGATTAACTTTACTAAAAATGAGCATAGATGCTTATTTTTAATGACTTATTACAAATCAAAAATAAATAGAAGAAAAAATAGTTGTGATTAACTTTACTAAAAAATAAGCATAGATGCTTATTTTTAATGACTTATTATAATTCAAAAATAAATAGAAGAAAAATTAGTTGTGATTAACTTTACTAAAAAATAAGCATAGATGCTTATTTTTAATGACTTATTTTTGTCCCTTATTTATATTTTTTCCTTTTCCATTTATTTTTATTTTATTTTATGTTTTTTATTTTTTATTCTTTGTTTATTTGTTTTAAAATCATGAAAAAAACTGCATGGTCATCTGTTCGGTTTAAATTTCCTGCAAATCATTATTGCGGATTTTTTTGTTGACGCGTCCCGTGTCGCGTTGTGCGTCTGTCTACATGTCAACTTGCTTGCGCGTGTATCTTTTGTTGGCCCTTTTTACGGTGGGATCTAGGGGTCCTGTTTTGGATTGGTTTTTTTACTATTTCTCATGTAGATGAGAGTTAACAATGTCTCATCTAATTCATATATCATTAGATTATGTGCTTCTGAATCGCACTCGTTATCGTTGCTTCGTGTTTTCTGTTCATCCCTCATGAAGCAACGTGACCCGATATGGCTTCATTTAGTGGGCCCTTTTTATGTTTTGTGTATTGGTTTTAATTGGTGAGTTGAAGATTTTTGTCGAGGGCCACCTATCTTTTTATTCCTTGTTTTGTTTATTTTGGTTTGACTGTGTAGTAGAGGAGAGCGTACTAGATTTTTTTCTTTTCGAATTTGCTAAATCTCATCCCGATGAGATTTAGTAACCAGGCTTGTAGTTTTAGCAAATGTAGATTTCTAGTAGAGGAGAGTGTACTACGAGTTGCAAGTTGCCCGTTGACTCGCAACCAGGCTTGTAGTTTTGTAGTTGTCTTAATTGTAAGTCCATCCTCGACTCGTACACGAAGCCTGTGTTTTTGTTTTTGATCACAGTTACAATTCCATCCTTGACGGAATTGGACCCAACGTTTGTTTCATCCTAGTTGGAAGTCGACCCTTGACTCGCAGAGACACTCGCAGTTTCGTAGTTTTCCTAGTTACTAGTCCATCCTCGACTTATAAATGGGCTCTTAGTTGTCCCAGTTGCAAGTCCACCCTTGACTTACAACTAGGTATTTGTTTTGTTTTCTTCCTAGTTGCAAGTCTATACTCGAGTCGCCACTGGGCTTGTAGTTTTTTATTGTGCTAGTTGCAACTTCACCCTCAACTCACAAATGATATTGTAGCTTTGTGTAGTTGTCCAAGTTGTTAGTCTGCCCTTAACTCGCAACTTAATGCATAATTTGTTTTATCCCAGTTACAAGTTCACCCTTGACTCGCAACTGGTCTCGTAGTCGTCCCAGTTGTAAGTCCACCCACGACTCGCAATAGGGCCCATAGTTTCGTTGTTGTTCCCGTTGTCCATGGTTTTGTGTAGTTGTCCCGGTTGCAAGATCACCATTGACTAGCAACTCATATCATAGTTTAGTGTAGTTATACAAGTTGCAAGTCCACCCTCGACTCGCAAATAGTCTCATAGTTTGTTTCATCTCAGTTGCAAGCCCATTCTTGACTCGCAACTCGACATATGTTTTATTTTTTCTTCTTAATTGCAAGCCCACTCTTGATTTGCAACTCGGCATATGTTTTATTTTTCATCCCAGTTGCAATTCCATCCTCGATTCGCAATTGGCGCCTGACCTTTTTTGTCCTGGTTGCATTCCCATCCTCGACTCGTAACTGCGGGTCTGTTCTTTTTTTGCCCCAGTTGCAGGTCCACCTTCAACTTGCACCTATGGACGATCTTTTTTTGACCCAATTACAAGTGCACCCTCGATTCGCAACTAGGGTCATATCTTTTTGTCCCAGTTGCAAGTTCACCCTCAAATCGCAACTAGGGACCGGCCTTTTTATCCCAGTTGCAATGCCACCCTTGACTTGCAACTGGGCCCCGAGACTTTTTTGTCCTAGTTGCAAGTCCACCCTCGACTCACAACTGGGCCCGACCTTTTTTTGTCCCGGTTGCAAGTTCACTCTCGGCTCACAACTGGGGCTCGACCTTTTTTCTGTCCTAGTTTCAAGTCGAACCTCGACTTGCAATTGGAGCCCAACCTTTTTTGTCCTAGTTGTAAGTCCACCCTCGCGACTCACAACTAGGGCCCGATCGTTTTTGTTCGAGTTGCAAGTTCACCTTCAACCTGCAAATGGGGCCCGATGTTTTTTTAGTCCCAATTGCAAGTCCACGCTCGACTCGCAATTGGGGCCCGATCTTTTTTTAGTCCCAATTGCAAGTCCACGTTCGACTTGCATCTGGGCCCGTCCCTTTTTCCCACTTGCAAGTCCACCATCGACTCGTAACTAGGGCCCGAACTTTTTTGTCCTAGTTGATAGTCCAACCTCTACTCCCAAATAGGGCTAACCTTTTTTTGTTCCAGTTGCAAGTCCACCGTCAACTCGTAACTAGAACCAAACTTTTTTTTCCTAGTTGCAAGTCCACGCTCAACTCGCAACTGGGTCCTGAGATTTCTTTTTTCTAGTTGCAAGCCCACAATTCGACTCGCAATTCGGGCCCACATTTGTTTCTAACAGAGTTTTAAGTCCACCCTCCATTCACAGCCAGGCCCTACGTTTTGTTTTTGTCCTGGTTGTCGGCCCCGCTCGACTAGCAACTTGGCCCATAGGTGTTGTTGTCTTCCCAGTTGCAAGCCAATCCCTCAAACTCTCAACTTGGCTAGTTGTTTTTAACCCAATTGCAAGTCCACTATCGACTCGCAATTGGGCTCACACTATTTATTCTTGCATGGGTTGCAAGTCACCCTCGAGTCGCAACTAGAACCGTACTTATCCTTGTCCTAGTTCCAAGCCCCCTCGACTCACAACTAGGCCTGTAGTAAGTGTTGTTCCACTTGCAAGTCCATCCATCGACTTGCAACAGGGCTCGTATGTGTTGTTTTCTTCCTAGTTACAAGCCCACACCTCGACTCGCAACTTGGCATGTACTTCTTTCCAACCCCGTTGCAAGACTATCGACTCGCAAGTAGGCACATATATGTTGTTGTCATCTCGATTGCAAGCCCACCCCTCAAATCTCCTATACGCCACTCACTGCGGCAAAATGTTGTTGTTTCGTACAAGGGGGGAAGCGAGCAAATTGCAGATGGGTCGACTCAAGTAGCTAGATTCCGTTTTGTTTGTTTTGTTTTTCTTCATTGTATTTCCTTGTTTATCCTGTTTTCTTTTTTTCTTCATTAGCTTTCCTTTCCTTTTTTGACTTTTTTGTGTTTTCAAAACATTGTTTTTTTATTTTCATTTTCTATTCGTTTTTTTTTTCAAAAAGTCTTCGGAATTTGAAAAATTCTTTGTTTTCTAAAACTTGTTTGGTTTTTTCCAAAAAAAAATCAAAAATAACAAATTAATACTCAAATGTTTGAAACAATTTTTTCTTTTAAAAAATTGTTCACAAATGCTAACCTGTTGCAAGTAACTCTTAAGCTTTACACATACTAGACTAGTGGTGAATTCATCTTAGATGACTGCTAGTCACAAAAATATTGATGTTTTTTTATTTTTTGTGTGTTTTTAGAAATATCCGGTATTTGAAAATTGTGCACAATTTGCAAAAAGGTTTTCATTTTTTTCTTTAAAATGTCCTCTAATCTCGACCCTCTAGTGTGTTCCCAAATGTGCTTGTAAAACATCACCAACATTGATTTGTTTTAGTGGTAGTAGTTTGTGCTCACCAGTAAGCGATCCTGGGTTCGATTCCTCAAGAGCGCACTGTGTTTTTTTTTTTGGTCACGCTAAAGAATGGAAAGAAAAAGAAACAAACAAAATTGCGTTTTTTTTTGCGCTAAAGAATCAAAGAAAAAGGAACAAACAAATAATAGATGTTAGATGTGAGAATGATATTGAAACGACACGGTTGGTAAACAGGACAGCAAGTCAAGTCAATATTACGAATGGATGATTCGGTGAATAGGTAATGCGAGGTCGGGCGTTCGATCTCTCCACTGGCTTCTCCCGTACGTACGTAAATACAAGTGCCTTTTTATTTCACGCGCGCCTGGGTTGGGCCTCGTACACGTGCCGGCCCATACGGGCGAGAGCGCACGGTTCCCAGTTTCGATTCGATTTGTCCCACATCGCTTGTCGTGCGACGGCACCTCCAGTTTACATACGGCGTTGCCTATCATGGTTTCACCTCTACGGGGACAACCGGCTGAGAAAAGAAAAAAGAAGAAGCAAAAGCGGCCTTAGAGCTCGCCAAAAAGAGAAAAGAGGCCTTAGTTAGAGCCTAAAAGAAAAAAAAGGAAAGAGGCCTTAGTGCCCAATAAAAAGAAAAAGAGGCCAGGGCCGAAAAATCCAAGAGCACATTGCTTTTTGTAGTTTTTGAACCTTGTGTTCATGTTTTTATTTTCAACTCTTACATGCCTTTTTTCCTGACTCTTATATATAACTAGCAAACATTGCTTTTTGTAGTTTTGAACCCTGTGTTCATTTTTATTTTCAACTCTTACGCGCTTTTTTCTGACTCTTATACCCACTCCATTTCTAAATATAAGTCTTTTAGAGATTTCAATAAGAACTACATACGGATGTACATAGACATGTTTTAGAGTGTAGATTCACTCATTTTTCTCCGTATTTAGTACATAGTAGAATCTCTAAAAAGACTTGTATTTAGGATCGGAGGATGTACATAACTAGCAAATACGCCCGTGCATTATAATGGGAGAAAAAGATATCAAATTTATGTCAGGATGAGATAAGGACTTTTAAAATGTCATTTCATATCAAATTTTTGTAGTTTTTGAACCTTGTGTTCATGTTTTTATTTTCAACTCTTACATGCCTTTTTTCCTGACTCTTATATATAACTAGCAAACATTGCTTTTTGTAGTTTTGAACCCTGTGTTCATTTTTATTTTCAACTCTTACGCGCTTTTTTCTGACTCTTATACCCACTCCATTTCTAAATATAAGTCTTTTTAGAGATTTCAATAAGAACTACATACGGATGTACATAGACATGTTTTAGAGTGTAGATTCACTCATTTTTCTCCGTATTTAGTACATAGTAGAATCTCTAAAAAGACTTGTATTTAGGATCGGAGGATGTACATAACTAGCAAATACGCCTGCATTATAATGGGAGAAAAAGATATCAAATTTATGTCAGGATGAGATAAGGACTTTTAAAATGTCATTTCATATCAAATTTTGTAGTTTTTGAACCTTGTGTTCATGTTTTTATTTTCAACTCTTACATGCCTTTTTTCCTGACTCTTATATATAACTAGCAAACATTGCTTTTTGTAGTTTTGAACCCTGTGTTCATTTTTATTTTCAACTCTTACGCGCTTTTTTCTGACTCTTATACCCACTCCATTTCTAAATATAAGTCTTTTTAGAGATTTCAATAAGAACTACATACGGATGTACATAGACATGTTTTAGAGTGTAGATTCACTCATTTTTCTCCGTATTTAGTACATAGTAGAATCTCTAAAAAGACTTGTATTTAGGATCGGAGGATGTACATAACTAGCAAATACGCCCGTGCATTATAATGGGAGAAAAAGATATCAAATTTATGTCAGGATGAGATAAGGACTTTTAAAATGTCATTTCATATAAACTATCCTAAATCATGTAGATATAAGGGACTTTTAAAAGTCATTTCAAAAAGTAAAAATGCGATGATCTCATCATGACTTGATTTCCTAAGGCGCCACAACGAAATATTTTTTGGTTGAGCAAACTGCATTCATGGATGCTGCTTGTGCTAGACTGATGAATGATGTGTCTCGCCTTGAACAAGCATCGCGGTGTTTTCCATGATCAGTAAAATTGTGGTAGCACAACAAACATAACTTTGTATGTAGGCAAATTAGACATTTGGTCGCGACAGATCTGGTCCCTGGGGGTGGCTGTGCTGAGGCGCGGCAGCAGCGCAAGGGGGTCGTGCAGAGGCACGGCGGCAGCGCAGGGTGGCCCAGCCGGCGCGGATCGGCCGTGTGTGGGTCACACCGAGGTGACAGGGAGGTCGCGGATCTGGCGGGTCCGCGCGCTTGAGAGGTCTAGCACAAGCAGCATCACGGGGTGGAGCCGGTGGACGTCGACCATGTGGATGGCGTGCTATGCGATGCCGGATCTCGCTCGGATTCGGAGGTGTGATGGAGCTCCGGCGGAAGTTCAGCCCGACTTTGGGTCGGTGCGGCAATGGTGGCACCATGGTGTCGCTCCCCTTCTTGAAGGCGTTGCCGTGGAGCTCCATTTCATGACTCTCCGGGAGAAATCCCTAGCCGGTGGTCAAGCGGGCGTTGACGGCGGCTACGTCATATCCTTCTTTGAGGCATCGCCTTGGAGAGTTAGCATTTTGTAATTTGCACGGATCTGTTCGGCCGACGGGATAGTGGGACGTCGGGCGGCGGCCCGGTGGTTTTTGATTGTGCGTCGAGATGGCGATCTCGGGAACAATGCGAGTGGCGATTCTATGAGGTGGGGCTCTGGCTTGACATTGGTTGGGTGGCATTCTTGTTCCGCTTGGGCGGTAGGGATGTCGGCTCGGTCGATGCGCCTCAGAGGAGGCGTCTGACTTTACCTCGGGGCGGTGGCCCCGGATGTGGTGCGACGTTCGTGGTCTGCAAGCGGTTGCCCTTAGCAGCGTGGGCTGCGGGCAGCTGAGTTGTGCGGCATTGCTACTCGAGGGGAGCGGTGGTATGTCGGGGCGACGGCCCCGGAAGGCGGTGCCGGTTGATTAATTGCGTTGGGCGCGACGGAGCGGTGGATGTCGGGGCTGCGGCCCCAAGAGAATCACTGTGGTGACCAGACTCTTGTGGCAACGATGATGGTAGGAGCGACGTCGACGACGTGACAATGGTTGCGGTAGTCGGCTCTTCTCGAGCGTGTCCACGGTTTTGCCTCGGGTTGCTTGTTGCTGTGGAGTCGAAACTGCGGCGGCGTGGCCTTAGAGCCTAAAAGAAAAAAAAAAGGAAAGAGGCCTTAGTGCCCAATAAAAAGAAAAAGGGGCCAGGGCCGAAAAATCCAAGAGCACATGGCTTTTTGTAGTTTTGAACCTTGTGTTCATGTTTTTATTTTCAACTCTTACATGCCTTTTTTCCTGACTCTTATATATAACTAGCAAACATTGCTTTTTGTAGTTTTGAACCCTGTGTTCATTTTTATTTTCAACTCTTACGCGCCTTTTTCTGACTCTTATACCCACTCCATTCCTAAATATAAGTCTTTTTAGAGATTTCAATAAGAAGTACATACGGATGTACATAGACATGTTTTAGAGTGTAGATTCACTCATTTTTCTCCGTATTTAGTACATAGTAGAATCTCTAAAAAGACTTGTATTTAGGATCGGAGGATGTACATAACTAGCAAATACGCCCGTGCATTACAATGGGAGAAAAAGATATCAAATTTATGTCAGGATGAGATAAGGACTTTTAAAATCAATAATCTGTTTCTGAGCTCGGGCTCAGCTGATCCCGATATCCACACCAATGGTTCGCATCAAGATCCGTGTGTTGTTGTATTTCACGTCCGTATATGCTGTTTTTCGTCCGCCACAGTCGCTCATTTATTGCGACGGAGCGTCACATTGCTGTCGCGGAACAGATAGTCGAAGGATGGCTCGGCACTGTTTATGAGCCATCATGAGCCGTACGAGGTACCTCGCCACTCAGACGGCGTCCACCCCACCGGCCATAAATGCACATCTTCGTCCTCAACTAAGCAGCCATGTCCGCCTCGTGGTCATCCTCTCTCCCCTTCCCAGCGGATTGGCAGCTCCCTCTCATGCCGTGCCCACTCTGCGGGGATGAGGTCTCAACGTTGCAAGGACTGGATCCCAGGCGGGTCAACGCTTCTACAAGTGCATTCTCTACGATGTAAGTAATCTGATCTGAAAGTCTTGCACTTGGTCCATACGTCGATCTTTGGTCCATGAACAAGTTATCCCAGCTCAGAACGGAGCTTATTCAGTTACACATTTTTTCCAGGCCATCAGTCAATAGCAGACCGCATAGCTCACCTCCCCGTTCCCACCATCGACCAGCGCCGTCAGCTGCGTTGCGGATTCCACGCGCAAAGGGGACGACGACTGCAGCAATGATATGTTTTTTTTTCAGAATGCATGCGCCGCTGAAACAGATGCAGGGATCATCACAAAATACACCTCCGGGAGGAAAACTTCACCTGAAGATTCAAGACGCCGAACGCATCACCCTCTCCACCGTCACTCTGGTTGTCCCACTCCTTGACGATTCAGCAAACCAGCGCCCCGTCGGATGCAGATGATGGTTTCAAAAAAATCCGAGTCAGTGGCGAAATGGATGAACTGAAGGAAAGCAGACTGAGACCCCTACAGCGTTTGGGGTACGCCACAGTAGCTCATTTAATCCAAGTGTTTTTTGAATTATGAATCACAGCGCCACCCACAGTAGCTCATTTAATCCAAGTGTTTTTTGAATTATGAATCACAGCGCCATCCACAGTAGCTCATTTAATCCAAGTGTTTTTGAATTATGAATCACAGCGCCACCCCCTGCATGTCTTCATGCATGGTGCCCAAGTGTCAATAGACCACAAGTTCAGCATGCAAAATCAATGAACGCACCATGTTTGTGGAAGAAAATCAGAACATAAAAATAATTGACAAAAGAAAACAAACCCATGGAGCGATTTTCTGGCAACTAGAAAATTCTATTAACACATAAGAGTTATACAGATGAAGTGAAGCATTTACACATACGAATCATGCTCAAGAACAATGTTACTGAAAGATGTTCTTTTCCCAAAACTAGTCAATGTGTACGTGCAATGCACGTTAATTTGGAAGTATATTAAGTGCATGCAGATATTAAGTAAGATATTATTTGTGTGTTATTATGTGATTAGCACTATATTTGGCATGAAATTAACTACACGCTAAACGTGTTGAGCGCTCGACATTGAAGCAGCCTAGGTCGTTGGATTGACATGATTTAATGGCCGAGATTAATTGGATCTGCCCCTTTGGATCTTTTTATATTGGTATAGATTAATTTTTCATGCTCAAGAACAATGTTACTGAAAGATGTTCTTTTCCCAAAATTAATTTTTTACAGGATTTCGTCAATGTAGCTCACCCTCAGCGCATGGCAGCAAAGCATTCCTCGGTGCTCAAACTGAGCACACTCACAAGTGAATGGTCACCTCGTACTCAACTCTGCTCCACTTCTCTCTTTCTGCTGCATTATTGCGAGTTGTGATGTACTTCCTCATCCTTTCCACTTCAGTGACATTTGTATGCGGTTCCTTCGACCAGTAGGCCGCCAAATTCCTTGAACATATTCCTAGTATATACTTTGCTGGCATGCCGCGCAAGGTTAGTCCGCCGCATGGCGCCGCCCTGCCACAATAATAAATAGAAAGCAACCGGCAAATTCGAAAGGGAGGGCATCGAATTAAAAAATACAGCTATAAGGCATGTTGCTGATCCTGACCTGTGAGTATTATTTTAGGTGCAGGTCCGCCCATCATACACAGAAATTCTGAAAACACCCATTCAAAGCTCTCTTCCTGTTCGTCACGCATCAATACCCCAGCCAGGATGACTCTGGTAGTGATTGTTAACTCCCAACAAATAACCCAAACGGCATGTCATACAAGTTTCCTGTACGTGGTGTCGAAAGTGACATATCGCCAAAAAACTTGTACTGCATCCATTGCTGCCATTAGCCCACATCAGATTTTTCACCTTGCTGTCTTTCTCGGCAAGCACCACATAGGAGAAACCAGGGTCGCCGGACCGGATGTCAGCAAACGCCTGAAGTGCCTTCCGCACATTGTCTTCAGCCTGTTCACTGCTAATCTTCCCAGAAATATTCCTGAGAGTCCTTTTCGTGAAAGGCACCTTCTCAACTGAGCCGAAGAAGCTCCCAATTATGTTGTATACCTTCCCAAGGTTCGCATTGTTCTCCCTCAGTTGTCTGATGCTCACTTGGTGCTATGTGATGTACCAACTATTGTCGGATGCACGCAGAAGCCTGATCAGAGCTGGGCACTCGCACCTGCAGGATCTATTGTTTTCGGTGTCTGGTTTCTCATGAAGGACATAGAGCAAACAAGTCAAAATTAGCCCAGCATTTGCATTCTCCAAACAATCGGCACTTCCGGCGATAAAACAAGTCAGATCATTGTTTTTATCTGCAAGTAAATGGCTACTAACCGAGCAACCACAAAGTGTCTCCTCCATGCTGTTTGTCCTCTCGACGTTGAGTTTGATTTTTCTGTATCTTATCCCAAACCCGATTTCCCAAGAATATAAGTTATAGAAATCATACGCCTCACCCAACGAATCAAAACTAAGACCTAGCTCTGGACACACCACGCTCTTGTCAGGCTGCTCTGCATACTTGCGAATTGACAACTCTAGAGCGCTCATCCTTGATGGACAGGGCACACGGTCTGGAGGCGCACTCCCCAGCCGAAGCCTACATTTTTTTTGTAAAAAGCACAATGTAAATTTGTTTAAAATCATGGACAGCTTATAATTATACTAGCAGGAGTTTAGTTTTAAAAAATTTCAGGTTAGGATCTGTGTAACAATTTAGTTTCCAAGCGAACAGTATGTATGATCATGTAAATATTAAATATACATCCATCAGGGGCATTTTGCAACAATCTCATTCAGTTATACTCATACTAGCAGGGTTTTACTTTCTTTTCATTTTTTCAGGTTCCAATTTTTGTAACAATTTAGTTTCTAAACGAACAGTATGTATGATCATGTAAATCTTGAATACGCATCCATCAGGGACATTTGCAACAGCAAAACGGGGAGAGGGGGGGGGGGGGGATGGGCGTATTTTGCTTCAGTATTTAGACCTTCGCAGACCATCTCAGCCAGCGCAGAACCACCTTTTGCATCACCAACCTCTGGATTTGCAGCCCCCTTCTCCAGTAGGTAAAGCAGTGGAACTGGATCTGGGTGGTCAAGGCTGTCAGCAAACTCCTCCGCACGGGAATCTGCATATGGAAGAGTGAATCGCCGGCATAAACATTAGTTCTCCAACCATGGTAATCAGGCACAGATCAAGCCTATCGTATCTAATCTACAGCAAAAAAAAGTGCAAAGATCTGCCCGAGACCAACCTGTCGGCCGCATCAAGTAGCAATTCCATACCCTCAGCTTCCATCCCTCACTACCCCGACGGGGAAGCACCGGCACCGGCGCCGCAAAATTCACTAGTGCGGCCTCGGCGAACTGTCCCCCTTTTTTTCAGACGGCGGCGAGGGTCCTCTAGAATGAACCACCGAAAGGGAGGGAGATAACTTTTTTTTTTAGACCGACAGGCGGCTCAGAAAACGTCCTGGCCCACGGCCTAGTCAGGAATCGACGGTCCTGGTCCACGGCCCAGAATGAGACGCCGCGACGTCCGTCCGGTTGCGACGCGCCGTCCCCGCTTCTTGACCACTGTTTCCTACCGTATTCGCCGGTTTTCTCGTTTTACCGAAGCTCGCATCTGACATGCCAGCTGGAGTTGTTCACATCCCAAGACTAGAACGGACGAGCTAGATTATGGGTGCAGCTGAGCCCGAGCTCCAAATCGCTGCACTCTGTCATTTCATATAAACTATCCTAAATCATGTAGATATAAGGGACTTTTAGAAGTCATTTCAAAAAGTAAAAATGTGATGATCTCATCATGACTTGATTTCCTAAGGCGCCACAACGAAATATTTTTTGGTTGAGCAAACTGCATTCATGGATGCTGCTTGTGCTAGACTGATGAATGATGTGTCTCGCCTTGAACAAGCATCGCGGTGTTTTCCATGATCAGTAAAATTGTGGTAGCACAACAAACATAACTTTGTATGTAGGCAAATTAGACATTTGGTCGCGACAGATCTGGTCCTCGGGGTGGCTGTCTTTGAGGAGCGGCAAAGAGAAGGGGTCGTGGCAGGCACGGCAACAGCTGGGTGGCCCAGCCGGCGCGGATCGGCCGTGTGTGGGTCACACCGAGGTGACAGGGAGGTCGCGGATCTGGCGGGTCCGCGCGCTTGAGAGGTCTAGCACAAGCAGCATCAGGAGGTGGAGCCGGTGGACGTCGACCATGTGGATGGCGTGCTATGCAGTGCTTCGGATCTGCTCGGATTCGGAGGTGTGATGGAGCTCCGGGCGGAAGTCTAGCCCCGACTTTGGGTCGGTGCCGGCAACGGTGGCACCATGGTGTCGCTCCCCTTCTTGAAGGCGTTGCCGTGGAGCTCCATTTCATGACTCTCCGGGAGAAATCCCTAGCTTCGGTGGTCGAAGCGGGCGTTGACGGCGGCTACGTCATATCCTTCTTTGAGGCATCGCCTTGGAGAGTTAGCATTTTGTAATTTGCACGGATCTGTTCGTCGACGGGGATAGTGGACGTCGGGGCGGCGGCCCCGGGTGGTTTTTGATTGTGCGTCGAGATGGCGATCTCGGGAACAATGCGAGTGGCAGTTCTATGAGGTGGGGCTCTGGCTTGACATTGGTTGGGTGGCATTCTTGTTCCGCTTGGGCGGTAGGGATGTCGGCTCGGTCGATGCGCCTCAGAGGAGGCAGTCTGACTTTACCTCGGGGCGGCGGCCCCGGATGTGGTGCGACGTTCGTGGTCTGCAAGCGGTTGCCCTTAGCAGCGTGGGCTGCGGGCAACTGAGTTGTGCGGCATTGCTACTCGAGGGGAGCGGTGGTATGTCGGGGCGACGGCCCCGGAAGGCGGTGCCGGTTGATTAATTGCGTTGGGCGCGACGGAGCGGTGGATGTCGGGGCTGCGGCCCCGAGAGAATCACTGTGGTGACCAGACTCTTGTGGCAACGATGATGGTGGGAGCGACGTCGACGACGTGACAATGGTTGCGGTAGTCGGCTCTTCTCGAGCGTGTCCACGGTTTTGCCTCGGGTTGCTTGTTGCTGTGGAGTCGAAACTGCGGTGGCGGGGCCCTGTGGTGTACGATGACTGGCTTTAGGTGGCCCGTTCGGCAATCTTCCGTGGCGCCAGCCGTGTCTGATTTTGTCCTTCTGAGTTCTCCGTCAGAGTCGGAGCTGCGTCGTCTGGCTGCAAGGCGACTTGTCCTCGATTAGGATGGGCTTTGCCCTGTGTGTTTCAGTCTATGGGAGTGGGCTTGGCCCTTGTTGTTTTGGTTTTGCCCGGTTTTTCGTAATTAATTGAACAATTTTCTTCTGCTTAATTAATAGATGAGGCAATCTTTGCCTCCATTTTAAAGAAAACATTTGGCCATTTTCATACCACTTACAAAAACTAACACTAACTAGTAGAAAGTTGTGTAATTTTTTGGGGTTCAACACTGTACAGAACATGGAAATCCTTTTTGTACCCGACGCATGATGGACTAAATAAAATCATAAAACGATATCTACAGATCCCCTAAAGACACCTCTATGTAAAGGCATCTCCAGCCGCGCCTCCAACAGGCCCTCCCCAGGCGATTTTGCCGCGCCGGCGTTAAAAAAAGGCCCCAGTCGCGTCCCCAGAAGCCCGTTTTTCGCTGGCTCGGGCCAAAACTGATGCCGGCGGACCCAGGCCGAACCCGGCGCCCTGGGGGGCGCTTGGGGAGCCGGCACAAGCGAAAAAGGCGCGTGGGCCCGCCCTGGAGGCGACCCGAGGCCTTTTCCCACCGTTTCTTGACGCTTTTCCTCGCATCTCTCCGCCGCTCGCCTTCCTCCCGCTTATTCTCTCCCTTTCTCCGCTTAAACCCTCCCCGCCGCCGCGAAGAAGCACGCCATGCCGTCGAAGTACGCCATGCTGTTGGCGGCAACCGCGATCGGGCGCCGTGGCCCACCGGCAGAGGAAGCCGAGGGCACCGCCATCGAAGCCACCAGGCCTGTCAAACGCCGAGTGGAGGGTGGAAGTTCAGCGCGCTGGCGATCACCGCCGACAGCGGAACAGGCCATAGCCAAGAAGGCCCGCGACAACGCGGCGGGCGGCGTTTTCCTCATCGGCCGCCAGCGGGATGAATCCACCCGTCGTCACCACGCCCAAGACGCGCCCAGGGACAGCAAGGCGCGGATCTCCATGGGGTTCATCGTCGCCCGGCTACGCCGACGGGCGACGCACGGTGGGTTCAACCCAAACGTGACCTTCCTCATGGTCACCCGCCACGCAGACGCCCTCGCCCGCTTCGCCGTCGGTGTGCAGTACCCTCCATACAACTACTCGCCGCCCGCCGCCTACGCGTCCACACCGACGCCCCATCTCTACCGTGGACCGCTACCCTTCTCGCACCTCGGCGACGCCGATGACACGGGAGCCGACATGGACAATATCATCGCGACAGGATCGACCGCGGCCGCCGCGTCTCCCGGGTTCGCCACGAGCTGCCGACGACAACGCCGACGACGCCAAGCCCGAACGACGCCTCTACATCGCCGCCAAAGAAGTGCCGGGTTGCCGACGCAGCCCAAAGACCGAAGCAGCTCCGACCTCGACGAGCCCGCGACGCCGATTCGCTTAACGCTGGAGCCGACACCGCCGAGTGAATCGTTGCGCACACGAACTTGCGGCGGCGGCGCTCTGTTTTTTGTAACGCCAGACTATGTCCGATCGCCGAATTTGCGGCGTCTTTTGAGAGCGGGAATAACCAAGTTTAAATTTTCCGCATCCTGGGGCCGGCGTGTGGGGGCGTGACTGGGAGCTAAGTCGCCCTGGCACGTCCCCAGGCCGCTCTATTTAAGCGCCCTGGGGGCCGAACGGCTGGAGATGCCCTAAGCGGCGGTTTGTTTTGTTCATTATTTACTGATCTGTTTCACGGACCAGTTGTTCTTCTTTCAAAATTGAATGAAGACGTCAGTTCCGAGTCCTGAACAGAGCCTGGCGCCGCAGGAACAAGCTGCAAAGCCCACACATTGCATACATGGATATGTAGTCCGCTGCCATTATTAATACAGTAGTTCAAAAGAGAGTGATTGCAGGGCTTGCCGTGTAGGCCATGCTCGGCCAGATTGTGGAGCTGATTCCTCGAAAGACCACGCGCGAGACCTTCCTACATTCTGCTCCACAGAAGCATGCTTCATTGACCATTTTTCTTCTCCAAAACTGAATGCCTGAATGAAGACCACCGGTCATGAGTCCTGAACTGAGTCTGACTCTGGCGCTGGAGCAGCAAGTCCTCACAAGTCACTACCGTTCTTTCTAGAATATTTTAGAGGAACTCCAACGGGGGCGACCCATTTTGTCTGCTGCCGTCCGTTGATCGATGCGGACACAAAAGGCGGCCCACGCGCCGACCCAAACGAACGCACGTCCGCTTTTCGTCCGCGGTTGACCCATTCTCGACTTAATTTTGAGCCGGATTTATGTCGAGCGGACACGCGACGGCCGCTCGCGCGCCTACTCCTCTCCCCGGGCCTGCCGATCAGTAGCAGCAAGCACCATTTCCCCCCATTTTCCTCAAAACCCTTCCGCCCACGCGCGCTCCCACCCCACACCCGCCATGGACGACGATCTCAACCTGGACGCCGCCGCTGGCCTCGCCTCCCTCGCCTCGTCTGGCATGAAGATCGCCCCCTCCGGCAAAGGCAAGCCCCGTGTCCCGCGCAAAACCGCCACCGCGGCCAAGCCAAAGAAGGCGCTGACGCCCGAACAGCGGGCGGCGGAGTCGGCCAAGAGGAAGAGCCGGAGGCACGCCGCGAACGTGAGGGGTGAAGCCGTCGCGGGTGCCGCCATCGCCGCCGCCGCGCAGCAGGAGGTCACCAACGCCCGCGTCGCGGCGGCAACGTGGGAGGCGCTCTACATGCTAGAGTTAAACCCTAGTCAGCACGGCCTCGTCAATGCCGTCATGGCCGCCGCGACCAGCACCGACTCGTCTGCATTCCCTCGGATGGTGCTGCCCGACTCGCCCCGCGAAGAAGCAAGCGAAGATGCTCGAGATCAAGGGCGCCAACACCAAGACCAAGGCCAAAGAAGTGGCTCTCGCAAGCATCATGACCGGGGTGGAGATCATGAAGGTGGATCTCAACATCGTGTCGCCAAGGAAGAGACCATGATTCGAGAAAATGCAGGCCGACATGCTCAAGTTCACCGACGAGTGATCTCGTGGCTGCGAGCACCTTCTTTTTTGTATGCCGGCTTGTGCGCTGACATGACCACGGGGCTGTGATGGCGTGATCGAACTCAAGTACCACCCATTTTTGTGTGCTGGCATGTGTGCCGGCCGCTGGCGAGTGCGCCAGCATGAACTGTATGGTGTATTTTTTTTGAAGCCGGCAATGTATGTCGGCGCTGGCAATGATGCCGGCATGAGACATGGCTGCTGGCATGATCTATGGCCGCATGCCTTTTTTAAAAATTGAGTGCGGCCATGAAAATGGTCGGCGCCTTGGGTACACTGCCGACCCAAATGCAAACAGGACGGACACTGGACGGACGGCTAATCCAAACGGATATAAAACGGACAAATACGTCGTTCGTTTGTATCAGCCCGTTGGAGTTGCTCTTAAGGCAGACGATCCAAGAAAACACGCGATTTGTTGAGAGATAACCTTTTCGGGTACCAGATGCAGGATTTGCATGACGGACTACCAGTATTGTAATTACCAACTTTAACCCTGTCAATAAAGCGCATACCATCCTCATGCTTGGCATGGGCCGTCCTGCCGGGTTCCCTGCAGCGGCCGTCGGCCCGGCGAGCACAGGCTCCTCGGTCGCTCGGCCTACGCACTGCCAGTCGCCGACGTCGCGCACCGTGCCCATGTCTCCCGGCTTCCCTCCGCCAAGGCACGACGGCCAGACCCGTTTCTCGGGGTCGCCGGACGTGGGCTTGTTCGCGCCGTCCACACCGCGCCCCGCGGCCGTCATCGACCTCAACGTCACGCCTGGGTCCAGCAGCGGCGGGCGGCCGTCCGTCGAGATGCTAAGAAAGCAGGCACGGGCACCGTTCACGGGCACCATGCCGGCCCCCCGCGTCTTGTTTGACGGAATGCCAACCCCAACGCCAGCGGTCGACAACCCCTTCTACAACCGCTACATGGAGGACGTGATCTTCGACGGTGGGCATGGCCGCATTCTACGACCCGATGAGACCCAAAGTCAGGATGGCCGCGCCGAGTACGTCCCCGATGAAGAGGCCGACGACCGTGCTGACTACGACCATGGTGACTCGTGGCATGAATACGATGACATCTATATCGAAGGTGATGATGAAGAAGAAGAAGGCAATGACGTTGATATTAGTGGTGCGCCATTGTTCATCGACGAGCTCACCCAAAGAGCGGAGGCACAAAAGAAGAGGAAGAACATTCGCACGGGTTCATATACACAAGATGAGGACAAGTTGATTTGCCAAGCTTGGATGGAGATTAGCCAAGATCCGAGGACCGGCGCGCAACAAAAGGGCATTGTTTTTTGGACGAGAATCCACAAAACATTCCATGAAAGGAAGATGTTTGAGCCCTACCAAATTACAAGCAACCGTGGCATCGGCTCGATTTAAAAAAGATGGTTGTTCATCCAACAAGAGTGCAACAAGTATTGCGCCGCATTTGAGAGCGTTGAAGCACGGCCCGTGAGTGGTCTCGGTGTTGGGGACATGGTATGATCTCCTCTTTCTAGCCCTTTCCTTGCTACGACCATGAGACTTCGGCCGTGTATATGTTTGCATGTTCACTTGTTGTTGATCATGTGGTGTAGGCATTCCAATCTTTGGAGGCATTCAAGGCCCGACACAATGACAAGCCATTCACTCTTATGCATTGTTGGACGATCATCAACAATTGCCCTAAGTTCAAGGATCAATACCGTGAACTTCAAAGAAAGAGAGGCAAGAAGACGACAAAGTTCGCCGGAGGTGGGGATGGCGAGGCGTTGAAGAGGCCGAGGGGCAAGACCAACTCCAAGGTGGACGACATACGTGACGCCTCATCCATGGCCTTGCATGAGACTTTGCATGGCATGATGTTCCAAAAGGATGTGAGGGACGAGAAGAAGCGGCAAAGCAAGGACGAGCAAATGAAGCAATACCTAGACCTTCAAAGACAGAAGCTTGAGATGGAGGAGGCGGCCAAGAGGAGGAAGATCGACATGGAGGAGGCGGCCCGGCAAAGGCAACTCAACATGGAGGAGGCGACCCGGCAAAGGCAGCTCGACATCGAGGCCGACAACGTCAAGGCCAGGCAGAGGCAGCTCGACATCGAGGCCACCAATGCCGCCACCAAAGCGAAGGAGGTGGCCCTTGCGATCATGAGCGTGGACTTGTCGAAGATGAGCGACAAGACGAGGGCCTGGTTCGAGGCCAGGCAGAAGGAGATGCTCGACGCCGAAGGCCTGAACTAGGTCGTCCGATCGGCGTGGCCATTCTTTTTGAGGCTGGCATGGGTGCCGCCCGCCCGCCCGTCGGGCCGCTGGTAGTGTGCCGGCGAGAAAACATTCATTTTGGAGGCCGGCTGTGTTGCCGGCGAGGAAAACTATTCATTTTGGAGGCTGGCTGTGTTGCCGGCGATGGACGTGTAGGCCGATGGCTCTGTTGCCGGCGTGATGAACCGGGGCCGCTCGCCTGAACTAGGACTTGGCATTTGAATTAGTTTTTTAAGTAGACACGGACATGATAGGGAAAATAGATGCGCCGCGCGTCGGGCGCGCGACGCCACCGAGATCCGGGACAGGCGGACACGACCCCAAATCTCTATCCAAACGTACAGAATCCGGACAAAACGGACCTCCGTTTGGGATCGCGCGGTGAAGTTGGCCTGAGGCCACTCGGTTGCATACTTGGCGGCGTTGGCGCGGGAGCTCGCCAGATGCGGCGGCGCGTAAGGGCGACAAGGGCCCGGAGCGTAGGAGAAGGTGAGATGACGATGACATCTGGGAGCCACGTCAAACTGGAGCTTTTCGACTTTATTAAGGGTTCCATTGCAAATAGGTTAATAAAAAAATTCTTAGCACTGCAAGATCAAACCACACAGTAGAGTACCCTCAACAGAAAAACCCACACAATAGAGTAGAATGTTTCTCGTAATTAGACCATGTTTGGCCAATTCGGATTCATTCATCATTGGTTTTGGTCTTTCGTTCGAACTCGTCAACATAATTTCTTCTAGTGTGTTTGATAGGTATAGTTACTATGAAAATACATGCTCCCCCCATCCATATATACAATGCCTAAGTTTTGAATCAACATAATTTTTTGCTTCTATTTTTTGGTTCTATGTGTAGGTCGCTATGTTCGCTCTCATGGATTTACCATTTTTTTCTTCCTGTCTGTTTTCTTTTTCTATGTTTCTTTTTGTTTTTCCCTTTGCATTTTTTATCTTTTTCTCTTTTCGTGTTTTTTTTTCCTTTTTTACCTTTTCTATATTAGTTCTTTCTTACTTCATTTTTATTTCATTTCTCATATATATATATATACACACACATATAAATATATATTTGTAATTATTGTATATGTACCATTAATACACTCTTAAAGTTCTATAAATACACGTTAAACATTTTTATATACATGAAGAATATTTTTTAAATAATTTTGAATATTAATGCATGATGAACATTGTTAAAATAGTGTCTAACACTTTTAACATATTTAAACTGTTTTAATACACGTCAAACATATTTTAATACACAAGAACATGTGTTCAAATAATTTTTAATATTTTTAACACATTTTGATTATTTCTTAAATGCACGAGGAACATTTTTAAATATTTTATCATTTTCTTATACAAGATAAACATTGTGTTATATAATTTTATAACTTTTAATACATGTTGAGTATTTTTAAATGCATGAAGAATTTTTCAAATAATGTTGCACATTTTTTAGTACATGATAAGCACTGTTCAAATATCGCTAAGCATTATGCTAAAAAATGCTAAGCCTTTTTTAATAGACTTTGTACATTTTGTCCCCTGCCCCCACGCCCCCATGTCCCCAACCTTTTCTTCTTCTTCTTCTTCACCTTTTTTTTTCATTTCCAGTTTTATTCCATATTTGTTTAGATATTTTCCAGATTGTCTTATTTTTATTTCATTTCCTTTTTATTTATAAATCTTTTTAATGCATGTATTATTTTCAATACACAGTGAACATTATTTGAATGCATGACGACCATATTTTAAATATGGAATGAACATTTTTATTACACGATGAATAATCCAGGAATGCACACGAATGTTTTTTAAATACACGAAGGCTATGCTTTATGATAAACGTTCGTAAATACACTCCGAATGTGATTTTAAATACGCGATGAACGTTTTTTAAATACATGATAACATTTCTGAAAGATAAATGAAGAGGATTTTTACGAAATTAGTATATAAACAACTATAGTTGTTTTTGGTACATTTTGAAATATACATATGGGGAAAACAAAAATTGAAACCTCCTATTGGTGTCTTTTGAAACATTTTGATAAGTTGGAAACATTTTGTATATAAACATTTTGAAACTTTTGGTCACGAATCATGATGGTGTCTCTTGACTGACACTACTGTCAATGAAGAGCATTTTCGTGCTCCTTCAGAAGAACAGAGCTAGGTTCAGGGTCCCTTTTCCTGAAGGAGTCTCCACCAAATGGCAAGGGGGAAAACACATTTAGTTTGGTAATTTTCAATGCCTCACTAGTTACTCGATTAGCCACAAGGAATACAATGTTCTTTTACAGGTCCATTGTGGCTCCTTGATTCAGGGGAAACAGAGTGCAGAGTCTAACTTGTAGATCAAGATGAAACCTGGATCATTTGAAGGTTGTCTTGTCACCTGAATGTGCTTTTCAAAAAACATAGATGTCCTTTTGAGATGTTCCTCAAAAGAGGCAACAAGTCATCCTTTGACGCCTCCATGTTGCGTACAGTACAGTTTAGCCAATGGGCTTGACACACTTCTCCCAAGCGAAAACCATTCTGACGCGCACACAAAAATTACTCAATGCAACAATAATGTTCAGGTACTTGTTCATACATCTAGTATTTTTCTTACTTCTTTTGCAGCCAATATGATTGTTCCTTATGAAGCACATATACCCACTTTGAAAATCGAATGGGCCAAGTTTGTTTGGTTTCTGTAGCTATGACTCTGATTTTTCCTTTTTTCCACTTTATACATCCTCTTTGTGAGGACAAGCCTGTTGTTTATGACTTGAGTGGCATGTTGCTTTAAATATCATCAGCAAGCTGAAAGATCTGACCTTTCCCTATTGATCCTGGTGCATGCTCCTATCCCTTTCCTGCCTCGGCTCTACTGATTGACGAGTCAAACTGATCGGCACGACAACAAGCAATGCATGAATGCCTCACATCTGTTACTGCTAAGCGCGGGCCTCAGTATATGCACCCGCACATGCGTATTAATCCTTAACCACATGTTTTAATCATGTGAGATGCATGTTTGTTCATGCTTTTGAACATAAATGTCTTGTTCTCATGCTGAACTCATTTGCAGAACTGTTGTACCATCTGTGCTGAAAATTGCACTATGATGGGGATTAGTTAAAAGTGTAGCCTAACTTTGAATTGGTTCACACTTGTTGTTTGAACTAAAAATCAAACCAAGTTCTCGTAAGTGTGGAAGAAAAGAACAGTAGAAAACTACTTTCCAACCAAGCCCTTTCGATCCCACGATACACAAGGCCGTAACAGTGGAAAACAGAACCTCGGTGTGTGCTAGCAATGATTATTCCGTTATACTTACAGATTTCCCTATATTCTGTACACCCATTTCGAACTTTCTCAGCTCCGACAGTAACGGAAGCGCAGAAGAACATCTCAAGATCTCTAGAGAAGTTTTGTCCTTTTTCAAAAATACGCAAAATGCATACCATAGTTTTAAAGAAGACAAGAATTATAGACTTATAGCTTACAAGAATTCACACAATCTAGGGCGGTAGAACAAACATACACAAATATCTCCACCCCAAACCAGTGCACAAAGATAAACTACTCACATAATTTTCTTTTCAGACCATGCAGGAGAACTGCATGTAAACTTTATAGAGAAGAAAGATGGACCAAGCCCATGTCCAGAATACATAACATAACCACGATGAGAACAGAGCCTAAATATAAGGCAAGCATAACCAGGCACATAATTCTGCGCATCTGCCATCGCCCACAATTTCAGATCAGAGAGAATGAGCAAATGCAGAGCTTCTTCCTTGGCTTGCAGCTGAAGGTTGTTAAACAGGGGACGGCACTATAAACATATCTAGTGGCATGGAATGTGGTCATGACTAATGAAGAAAGTGGACTTTGACTACAACCGAACGTTGCTTTCCAGGGTAAGACTTGACTGAATTTGGTGGACTCCAATGTCTCAAAATAAACAAGATAGGTCGTAAAATTGCTTCCTAACTGGCCTATGCAGCTCCATCTTTGCTATGCAGCCACGGAATAGTATAGATAGTTGCCATTCTCTTTGGGCATACTATCTCCATTAAGAGTACATGTATTGAGTGTGAGTTGACCATTCAATTACAACGGGATGTCGCCTTAAAATACTAATTTCAATACTTGTAGTTCATTACTGTAGTTCAGTAGTTAGGCATGTTGCCACTGGCAATGGCCCTCATTCCTATTGGCATGTCATAGAGAAGCCCCGGCTGGCGTGCACCAAGGAATGATGAGCCTCCCTCCGACTGAATGTCTAGAATGTGGATACCAAAGGTTGCTCTCAGTCTTGCACATCTCTGAACCCAACCAATGTTTTGGGGAAATGCCCAACGAATGTGAAGGACAAGAAGGTTGTTCCATTGTTGTTTAATGTTCAGAGTCAAGTAGTATGTTATATGGTTTTCCTAATGTCTGGTTCATGCAAGTTGCTGAATTGAGTATGATTGGAAAGGTCAAAGACTGGCGTTTCTTCATGTGGTTAGTCAGGTGCTTGGACATGGTCGTGCAAATTCAGATGATAAATGTGTCCATCGTCAACAATGCAGCTGCTTGTTTTTTTTTCGAAAAGGGGGAAAACCCCGGCCTCTGCATCAGTGCGATGCATACGGCCCTCTTATTAACAAAATAAAGTAGTGCCAACATGGTTCCAAAGGTCCTCATAAGTCTTAAAAAAGCAGAAAAAGCTCACACAGAGCCAAAAGAGGCTAGAAACATCAACTAGCCACATCAAGATGCCACAACCGGCTGGGTAAACTAGATAGGAATACTAAATGCCTATTCTATTACATGACCGCCATCCAAACCGGTTGAAGATATCCCGAGCTACCATCTCCCAGCGGACAGACCAACTAACCAAATGCTCCACGGCCTCCGTCTGGGTGAGTAGCGACCACTTAACGGATCAGTGCCGTAGTCCGGAATAAAAACTGCAAAAAATGTATACATGATATTCTGTTAAAGACCAAATCGCTTTCGCAATTCCAGATAGTCCACAGCAAAGCACAATCCCCAACCCGAATATGTCTCGCTAAGTTAGGCTCAATCCCATTAAGCCATGTCCCAAATAACACATTAACAGAATTCGGGGTTTGATATCGAAAGCAATGTGGACCGTCTGCCAAAGTACCTTGGCCAGCGGGCAATCAAAAAGAGGTGTTTAATAGTCTCATCCCGATCACAGAAACTACACCTAGTAGGTCCTGTCCAATTACGCTTCATCAAGTTATCCTTAGTTAAAATTACTTGTTTATGGACAAACCACATAAACACTTTTATTTTCAAAGGAACTTTGACATCCCAAACATGTTTGGACGTAGGAATGGAGTTCGAATTAATAACATCAATATACATTGATTTAACCGTGAATGCTCCAGACTTAGTCAACTTCCAGCGTAATTCGTCGGGTTGTTGAGAAAGCTGGACGTCCATCAGTCTCCTAACTAGACGGAGCCATTCTTCCCAACGATTGCCCGCTAGCACTCGTCTGAACTGAATATTAAGGGGGGTAGATTGGAAGACCGAAGCAACGAACACCTCCCTTCCTTGAACAATGCAGCTGCTTGTAGCGTGTCGCGGGAAATGCAGCGACTTATTGATGCTCCGTGGGCTGAATTTATTGCCATGACAGCTCAAATTGATGCTACTAGGGTTTGAGAATGCAGCAGCACTTGATCGGCGTATCGAGAAGTTGGCCGCCCAAAATGCGAAGCTTCAGCTTTTAACGTATTTTCTTTTCATCATTCTTCTTAGTGTTGCTAGTGAAACTAGTGAAGTAGAATCTCTGTCTGAATCATGGTCACCTCCTCTGCTCGCTGCTGTCGGACTGGACTAACATATGTCAGGCTGGTTGGTTCTGTTGAGCTATGTAGACTTTGTAAAAAAAAAAGATTGCAAGTTTGCCAAGGGGAAAGATCTTCATTTTGGGTAGCATTATTTGGCTCAGAATTTTGAAATGACTCAACTAGTTCAAATGGCAAATGACTAAAAAGGCAAAGAAAACTGGATGTCTTTGGGCAAAGATAAACACAGTGCCAAAATAAACAAAAAATGACTGATTGCATAAACTCGACAACAAAAAACAGTTAACCATCCTCTAAAAAATCACTTAATCACAGAACTACCATCCAAACATTCCCGCCAAATGTCAGTCAAACAAACTAGAGTAAACCGGTACTTGGGCAATGATCAACAAGTTCATTGTAAAATCAAAATGCGGCATCGTTTATCAGCAATTTAATGGTTACATGACATTTTTTACGGGAAACAACAGGAGCTCTGTTTTTGCAATATAGAGAGGGGGGATGTACAGATTACAAAAGGTGCCTAAGCAAAAACGACACTTACACAACAGCCTTCTTGGGGAGGCGCATACATGGCACTTCAAAGTTCAAACATATAATTGCCAAATATGCCAAACACATGCCAAATATATAATTGCTGACACTGTAGGCTACCTATATCAATTCATATATTCTTTATGGCACCACAATAATCATGCAAATCTTGTAGCCTGATTTCATGAAGGGGCCTGGGAATGAATGTTGGGCGATTTCTATTTGTCAGTGCCTGATATACCTGCTGCATTGTTGGCCGGGCTTTGGGATTGACTTGCAGGCAAGCAAAGGCCACCAAGGTAACCAAAATGGCATCCTTCTCCTCGTCAATGGTTGACGGTGCTGCGATACGTTGATCCAGGATATCCTTGATCTTCCCTGGCACCTCTGTTCGGCAAAACAACGGAAGGAGCAGATCACCTGGGTGCTTTCCCATCACAACTTCCAGCGCAACCACACCGAAGCTGTACACGTCGCACTTCTCAGTCAGCACCATGGTAGATGACAGCTCTGTAATAAGAAACAAAATCAGCTCTATAACAGATCAGAGATTATACTTCTTCTCTCTTTCTGAATCACATTTTTTGAAAAGAAATAAAAATGGATTAAGCCCATGTAAGTACCAGGGGCTATGTAGCCACATGTGCCTGCAAAAATAGTGCTCCAGCTTGAGTAACCATGCTTCAGTTTCCTCGCCATTCCAAAGTCTGAAACATAAGCCTTATAATCGAGGTCCAGAAGAATGTTGCTGCTTTTTATGTCGCGATGCATGATAGGATCGCCGCAACCATGGTGCAAGTAGGAGAGAGCTTGAGCCACATCCACCACAACAGAAACTCTCTTGGGCCAATCCAGCTCCTTCACTAGCTCTTGCTCGTGCATAATGGATGATAAGCTTCCCCTCTCGATAAGATCATACACAAGGAATTTGTACTGGGAGTGGGAACAGAAGCCATACAGCTTGACGATGCATCGGTGCCTGATTTTTGTCAACACTTCAATCTCGGCGTGAAATGTTCCCTCGTCGCTGTATTCTTCCACTGAGTGAAGGAGCTTGACGGCAAAGATAATCCCGCCTTCAAGATGAACTCTGAAGACAGATCCATATCCTCCAACACCAATGCAATATTTCTCATCAAAATTTTCTGTTGCGCTGATGATGTCTTCGAACGCGATCTTTCCGTCAAAATTCCATATGGAAAATATATCTCCAGACTTGCTTTTGCTTGTACTTTTTACATCCTTTCTTCTCCGACAGACGATTGTGATGCTTACAATTGAGAGGCAAGCAAATGAAAAGGGTGCAAAAAGAGCAAGAAGTACCATACTTGGATGTTTCCTTTTTTGGTGTTCCATGTCTTGCTTCGGTGTTTCACATGGAGTTAAGCCATACGAATCACCACATAAGTCTGTATTATGGTCAAGTGAGATCAAGGCGGCAGCGATAAATGGAACTCTGCCATCCAAATTATTATATGATAAATTCAGCTTCCACAGTTGGTAATAAAAAGAAAAAGTCGTTGGGATGGCACTGCTTAAATTGTTTTTACTCAAATCAAGCTCATGTAGGTTGGCAAGATACCCAAGTTCTCATGGTATCTGTCCTGTCAATAAGTTGTCTGACAGGAGTAACGATGATAAAGAGTAACAATGTCCAATCTGAGGTGGAATTCTTCCTGAAAATTGATTTCTACTTAGATCCAAATGTGAGAGAAGAACAAGAGATCCTAACTCTGGCGGTAACATTCCATTAAGCTGATTGGACTTAAGTGATAGTGTTGTAAGAGATATCAATTTCGAGAATGTCAAAGGGATGGAACCATTTATATGATTGTTCGAACGATCCAAGAATTCTAAACTTGTTAGATTTCCTATGCTTCCAACGGAACCCGTGATCCGGTTGTTTGAAAGATCTAGGTGATATAAACTCGTTAGATTTCCTATGCTTCCAATGGAAGCCGTGATCCAGTTGTTTGAAGATCTAGGTGATATAAACTCGTTAGATTTCCTATGCTTCCAATGGATCCTTTTTTGGATATAAAATTATGAGAGAGATCAAAATAGGTTAGTTTTGAACAATTACATATGGACGGCGGAATGGATCCATTAAGAATATTGAAGGATAGATTCAACATTTCGAGTTTGGCAAGAGAACCAATGCTTGATGGGATTCCGCCCGACAGGAGGTTGTTATCAAGGTTCAAATAGACAAGATGGGGCAAATCTGCAAAGTGGAGAGGCTCATCAAATTTCATAGTCCTACTGTACTAGGCATTGTAGAAACAAGTTGTAGTAAAAGAGATTGATGGAGGTTAGTTTAGTACAATTACCTAGGGATGTTGGGATAGATCCGTTAAGCCCATTGAAGGATAGATCCAAGTGAGTGAGCTCGGCAAGAGCACCAATGCTTGATGGGATTCCGCCCGAGAGGAGGTTGTTATCAAGGAACAACATGTCAAGATGGGGCAAATCTGCAAAGTGGAGAGACTCATCAAATTCCCTAGTCTTCCTACTGTACTAGGCATGATAGAAACAAATACTCCCTCTCTCCCATAATATAAGACGTTATCACATTCAATATGTGAGTACATTCGATGCAATATGGTTATCTATTATGAGATGGAGGGAGTAGTAGTAATAGAGATCTATGGAAGTTAGTGTAGTACAATCACCTAGGGGTGTTGGGATACATCCGTTCAGGTAATTGCTGGACAGATCCAAGTATTCGAGCTTGGCAAGAGCACCAATGCTTGACAAGATTGGGCCCGAGAGATTGTTGTAACCGAGGTCCAGATGCACAAGATGGGGTAAGTCTGCAAAATGGAGAGGCTCGTCAAATTCCCTAGTGTTTCTGCTAGGCATGGTAGAAAAAATTGTAGTAAGAGAGATCGATGGAGGTTAGTTTAGTACGATTACCTAGGGATGTCGGGATGAATCCATGAAGATAGTTGCCAGAGAGATCCAGGTATTTGAGCTTCGTGAGAGTGCCCATGCTTGATGGGATTGGGCCTCTGAGATTGTTGTAAAAGAAGTCCAGATGGACAAGATGGGGCAGGTCTTCAAAGTGGAGCCTATCCAACCTGCCTTCAAGGCCAAACTCCACAAGCGAAATGTTGGACACAACTAAGGCCGCATCACCCTGGTCACCGCCACGAGGCAGCACGGCGTTGCTGCAGGTAACACCGCTCCAGTAGTCACAGGGGCTGGTTTCCTTTGTCCATGAGTCCAAATGATAGGTCCCTCTTATGTATAGGCCAGCTTTCCATCGGAGAAGTGCCTCTTCTTGCCGATCTAGTGACGGATGCATTGAATTTGAGGTACTCCTACAAGAAAGGCGTGGCAAGGCAAGCAGGAGCAGCAGCAGCTTCAAGGCAAGGAGAAGGCTCATGTTGTGCTGCTCTAGTTGATAACTGAAGCGCCGGGGCACACATATTACATATAGTCCGCTGATGCCGTTGATAGTTCTAAAGAAAGTGATTGCGAGGCTTGCCGTGTAGACCATGCATGCTCGGACAGATTGTGGAGCTGATTCCCCCAAGGAAGCGTGAAGACCTTCTCACATTCTGCTCCACACAATGCATCACTGACCTTTTTCAAAACTGAATGAAGACCACCATTTCTGGCACTGCAGGAACGTCCTCACTCAGACAAAGTCACAATCCTTCCTTGCACAGGATGCTGAACCATACAATCCGAGCAGAGGAACAGATTATTGCGCGAACGTTGAATGACATTATTAAAAGAATGCGACTTGACTGAATTGCAGGAAGCCGTTAGGAGTTCGGCAGGGCGACTGCGAGCCGTTAGGAGTTCGGCAGGGCGACTGCGAAGGCGACCGTGAGCCCGCGGTGGTCAGGGCGTCAGGCGCCCCCTCGCCGGCGGACTGGACCCTGGTCCGTCGCCGTGCGGGTTCCCCCCAGTGCGCGGAGCGGCTGGCCGCTTTGGCTCGCCGGTGGCCGGGGCTGGGGCCCGGCGCAACCGTTTCTGGGCGTTGGAGGCGGAGGACTCGGACGTCGACGATGCGGGTGAGGAGGACAAGATGCGGCCGCGCGCGGTGCCGGCGGGACCGTCGGTCGGCGACTTTGTGGCCTTCGCGGCTGAGGCGCGTGGCCTGGGTGCTGGGCGTGGGCGTCGCTTCACGCCAGGCGGTCGCGGTTCCAGGGCCACGGCCTTGTGCATCTGGCAGCCTTCGCTGGAGGGGGGCGCGGGCGCGTGCTCGGGAGAGGCGTCGGGGGCGGCTAGGATCATCAGATCCATGACGGCGGCGTGCTTGGTGGCGGCGGACGGGGCAGCGCCGTCCAGGGAGGACTGGCCATGCCTGCCTGCTCCATCTCCCCCGGCGTCGGCGACAGCAGCGGCGGCGACGTGCGGGCGGGTGGAGCCGCCGCCCCGTCTGGTGCCTAGGGTTGGCCCGGTTGGGCCGGTCGCTGTCTCTGGGCCTGGGCCGATGTATCATGGGCCAATGTCGGGTCAGTCCATCGGGGTGGGTCAGAGGGTAGACCTGGGTGCATTACCGCCTGGGCCAGCGAGGCCCGTGGCGCGGCCCATGACGACTCGGCCTGCTGCTCGGCCTGTGACTGGCTATAAATGGATGCGGCGGGGATGCTTGGACCCTCATTTAGGGTTTCCGGCCTCTTCCAGGGAGGTGCGGCACCTCGCACACTCCACCCGCATCCTCAAGATCTCTCCTCCTCCTCCCCCTCCCACTCTCCTCAAATCCTTCGCGGCGGCGTTGATGGGAGACCGTCGTGCTGACAAGCGTCCCATGGAGATCTCTGATCCGGAGGCGGACAGGCGCAGGGAGCGCGACCTGCGCGACAAGGCGAAGCGCGCGATGCGGGAGCGTTCTGGTGGCCGCGGGGCCAGGGATGAGCGTGGTGGATCTCGTGACCAAGGAGGGCGCAAGGGGGATTGGGGCCCCCCTCCCCCGTTGTGGATCCAGCAGCAAGAACGCAAGAAGAAGAATAAGACCAATCAGCGACGTCGCGAGCTTGAGAGGAAGTCGATGGCGCATCCGAACTGTGGTGGGGGCCATGGTGATCCGCTGGCCAAGAAGCCTCGGGCCCTCGCAGATCCACTGGCGATGGCGCTGCCCTCTTCGTCCATGGGTACGGCGGAGGAGCCCATCTCGGTTGAAGAGGCGGCCGACATCGAGTGCTTCAAGTGCGGCCGCTTGGGGCATTTCCAATCCAAGTGCAAGTTCAAGCCCCTCTGCGTGCTCTGTAAGGAAGAGGGCCACGCTTCTGCCAACTGCCCGACGCGCGGCCGTCATCTGCAGCTGCAGATCATGGGCAGCGCCATCTTCGGCGAGGGCTTTTTCTGCCTTGAGTTTGACGAGGAAGACGAGGCCGAACTGCCAGTGGATGCTAGGATCGAGAATGCGACCATCCTCGCTGCCGAGCCTGGGAGGCTCAATCTGCGCATCCTCAAGTAAGAGCTGCAACACATGATGACTGGGGACTCGGACTGGCAAGTTACACAGGTAGGTGACAATGAGTTCCTGGTGGTTTTCCCGTCCGCAGATCGGTTCCACATGGCGAAGTCTAGTGGGAAGTTGTTCTTGTCTATCAATGACATCACTGCCACTATGCGAGATATGATGCACGAGGAGGTTCTGTGGATGGTCATGCCCGAGACTTGGGTGCGGCTGCACGGCATTCCTAAGAAGCACAAGCGTGAGGACTGCATCAAGGAAGGGTTCCGGATGCTTGGTCGCCCTATCGTGGTGGATGAATTGTCCCTCATCAGGATGGGACCTATGAGCATGAAGATTGCATGTAAGGCTCCGGAGAAACTTAACGGGTATGTGGAAGTCTGGTTCAATCATGAAGGCTATCAGGTTAAGGTGGAGCGTGAGGTTCTGCCCAAGCGTGGTGGCAAGAGGGTGGCCCCTGGCGCTCGCCCTTCCAACCACCCGCCCAAAGACCCTGATGTCGCTCGGGGTGGCCGGGCAGCGGGCAGCTCGCGTCCTGCCGGTGCAGCCCCAGGCAATGCCCATCAGGGCGCGGGCGGGGTGCTCGTGGCGACCTCTGACGGTGACACCAAGATGTAAGATGCTGGGGAGGACTGCGATGACAGCCAGCTGGACACATCAATTGACACTGAGACATGGGATAAGCTGGGTGCCATCTCGGCAGATGCTGGGGCCATGGGGGTGGCGACCCAGGACACGACGGTGAGTGTTCCACCATTGGCTCGATCCCTCGCGCTGACTTTTGATGAATACGGGTCCAAATTACCGGCCCAGCTCTCGCCGAAGTCCGGGCCGCTCGAGGTGGTCAGGGCCACTCCAGCTGCTACCTTGTCGTCCGCCCTTGTGGTGGCAACAGGGACGGACACATGGTGTGTTGTTGACTATGACATGACTCCAGCAACCAAGCGTGGCTCCAACAGCGCGGGCCGCCAGGCCAAGAAGACGGCAGACAGGAAGCCGGACAACAAGCAAGTTTCATCCGATGCGGCGGCGGCGACGACTCTAGGTGGTGAGTTGGGGCGGCGTTGGGAACGGCCGAGGCGAGCAGCAAGGCCAAGCGCTCCAAGGCGACTCCGGTGGTGTAGCGGGATCCCAGCGCTCAGGCCAAGGCCAAGCTGGGTGAGCTGTCCTCACTGGAGAGCACCAAGCTTCTTCTCGCGGACAAGAATCTGGAATTGTCAGGTAACCCCTTACCCTCTTACCGTATCTTGAACGCTTTTTCGGATGAGCATCTTGCCAGTATCCTAGATGATAGCGGTGTGGCGATTAGTGCTCCGTATGGTGATATCATTTTGTTGGTTCGCGCACGGGAAGAAGCGCAGGACATGCTAGCGGCTGCGGCTGCTCGTTGTGCTGATAAGAATCAATTGGCCATCGTACCAGTAGGGGCTGGTGACGAGGCGGGACCCGCTGAGGGGACAAAGGATAGGGAGACCTCTGATCTACCTTCTTCCAGCCAGATTCCGGCACGGAAGCAAGTGGCGAAAGCGGTGACTCCCGGGGGGGTGCGCCTGCGAAATCGGATTATTTAGATGCGCTACATGTTTTGGAACATATGTGGTTGTGGCCTGATACGTCTCCAACGTATCTATAATTTATGAAGCATTCATGCTATTATATTATCTGTTTTGGATGTTTATGGGCTTTACTAAGCACTTTTATATTATTTTTGGGACTAACCTATTAACCGGAGGCCCAGCCCGAATGTTGTTTTCTTGCCTATTTCAGTGTTTCGAAGAAAAGGAATATCAAACGGAGTCCAAATGGAATGAAACCTTCGGTAGAGTTATTTTTTGAACAGAAGCAATCCAGGAGACTTGGAGTGTACGTAAGGGAAGCAAAGAGGAAGCCACGAGGCAGGGAGGCGCGCCCTATCCCCTGGGCGCGCCCCCACCCTCGTGGGCCCCTCGTGGCTCCCCTGACCGACTTCTTTCCCCTATATATGTCCATATACCCTAAAAACATCGAGGAGCACAATAGACCAGGAGTTCCTCCGCTGCAAGCCTCTGTAGCCACCAAAAACCAATCGGGACCCTGTTCCGGCACCCTGCCGGAGGGGGGATCCCTCATCGGTGGCCATCTTCATCATCCCGGCACTCTCCATGACGAGGAGGGAGTAGTTAACCGTCGGGGCTAAGGGTATGTACCAGTAGCTATGTGTTTTCTCTCTCTCTCTCTCTCGTGTTCTTGATTTGGCACGATCTTGATGTATCACGAGCTTTTCTATTATAGTTCGATCTTATGATGTTTCTCCCCCTCTACTCTCTTGTAATGGATTGAGTTTTTCCTTTGAAGTCATCTTATCGGATTGAGTCTTTAAGGATCTGTGAACACTTGATGTATGTCTTGCATGTGCTTCTGTGGTGACAATGGGATATTCACGTGATCTACTTGATGTACGTTTTAGTGATCAGCTTGCGGGTTCAGTGACCTTGTGAACTTATGCATAGGGGTTGGCACACGTTTTCGTCTTGACTCTGCGGTAGAAACTTTGGGGCACTCTTTGAAGTACTTTGTGTTGGTTGAATAGATGAATCTGAGATTGTGTGATGCATATCGTATAATCATACCCACGGATACTTGAGGTGACATTGGAGTATCTAGGTGAAATTAGGGTTTTGGTTGATTTGTGTCTTGAGGTGTTATTCTAGTACAAACTCTATGATAGATCGAACGGAAAGAATAGCTTTGTGTTATTTTACTAAGGACTCTTGAATAGATCGATCAGAAAGGATAACTTTGAGGTGGTTTCGTACCCTACCATAATCTCTTCGTTTGTTCCCCGCTATTAGTAACTTTGGAGTGACTCTTTGTTGCATGTTGAGGGATAGTTATATGATCCAATTTTGTTATTATTGTTGAGAGAACTTGCACTAGTGAAAGTATGAACCCTAGGCCTTGTTTCCTAGCATTGCAATACCGTTCGTGCTCACTTTTATTATTAGTTACCTTGCTTTTTTATAATTTCATATTACAAAAACCTATATCTACCATCCATATTGCACTTGTATCACCATCTCTTCGCCGAACTAGTGCACCTAAACAATTTACCATTGTATTGGGTGTGTTGGGGACACAAGAGACTCTTTGTATTTGGTTGCAGGGTTGTTTGAGAGAGACCATCTTCATCCTACGCCTCCCACGGATTGATAAACCTTAGGTCATCCACTTGAGGGAAATTTTCTACTGTCCTACAAACCTCTGCACTTGGAGGCCCAACAACGTCTACAAGAAGAAGGTTGCATAGTAGACATCATGGCCACGGAGGGCGACGTACCCCAACTCAAGGAGTATATGGCCAAGGAGCAGATCGATGTGGTAGCGCTCCAGGAAACGATTAAAATGGATTTCTCGTTCCGCGACCTTCTTGCTTTTGACCCCTTGCAACGTTTTGTTTGGCACTGGGTGCCCTCGATGGGTCACTCAGGCGGCATTTTGATGGGTTGTAATCGTGATGTATGTGATGTATTGAAATGGGATGTGGGTGTATTTTCTCTTGCGGCTACCATTAAACATCGTGCCTCAGGTTTATCGTGGGTAGTTGTTTGTGTGTATGGACCTGCTGATCACTATCGTTCGGCGGATTTCTTGATCGAGCTTACCAACTTGGTCGGGGCCAAACGAGCTTGCAACTTACCGATGTTGCTGGGTGGCGATTTCAATCTAATCCGCTCTAGGGCGGACAAGAACAACGCCAACACTGACTGGACTCGGGTGTCCATGTTCAATTGTGCTATTGCGGCAGCGGCTTTGCATGAGGCTGCTAGGACCGGGGCTAGATACACTTGGACCAACAAGCAATTACAGCCGGTTCGGAGCGTGTTAGACCGGGTTTTTTTACTCCCGAGTGGGAGGTGCTCTTTCCCTTGTGCACGCTTGTAGCTAAAACACGTATTGGATCCGATCACGTTCCGTTGATTTTTTTCCTCTGGGGAGGATAACATTAGACGCAGCTCTAGATTCTACTTCGAAACGACGTGGTTCGAATCCAAGGGGTTTGCACAAATGGTCGCTAATCGCTGGCTTTCGATCTGCGCCCAGCTCGAGCCGTAACATGGACCGGCAGAGTGCTGGACTGCGGTGGCTAGCAAACTCCTGGCTTTCCTGCGCGGGTGGGGTGCGAACCACGGCAATGAAACCAAAAAGGAGCGTGCTAGGATTGTTGAGGCAATTGCTGTGCTAGATTTGGTGGCAGACCGCCGGGCTTTCTTGGAGGGAGAATGGGCACATAGATACGATCTATAAAACAAATTCATTGCTATTCTTTGTGCGGAGGAGGAATATTGGCGACGTAGGGGCGGAGTCAAGTGGGTCACTAAAGGAGATGCTAACACCGGTTACTTTCATTCTTACGCTAACGGTAGAAAGCGTAAAAGTACTATTCTGCGGCTGCAATCTTATAACGGCCTCCTGTTAACCAACGAACACATAGTGGCGCACATCTACGAGTTTTTCATCGGCCTTTTGGGGACGGCCGAGGAAAAAGCTCTTTGCCTCCGTGAGGACCTGTGGGATCCAACGGAACGGGTATCGCAGGAGGAGAACGAAGGGCTCGTGCTCTCTTTCCTAACGGAGGAAATCGACAAAGCTCTGCACGACATGAAAACCAACACGGCTCCTGGACCGGACGACTGGTCGGTGGAATTTTTCAAAAAAATTCTGGCCGCATCTCAAGCATCTTTTCTACGAGATCGTGAACGGTTTTGCGTTAGGTACGGTAGACCTGTCGTGGCTAAACTATGGGGCTATTAGTTTGATCCCTAAGGTGGAAGGGGCCGATGACATCAAACTTTTTAGACTGATCACGCTGATCAACGTGCCTTTCAAGATCAGTGCGAAAGCCTATGCTTCGCGCTTGGCTCCGGTGGCACAACGGGTGATTAGCCCTAGTCAGACTGGTTTCCTCAAACACCGTAACATTCTAGAAGGCCCCTTAGCGCTTCTAGAAATTGTTCACGAGCTTAAGTGCACCAAATCGCGAGGCGTTCTTCTCAAGTTGGACTTTGAGAAAGCCTACGACCGCCCGAACTGGGAGTTCGTGCCTGAGGTCCTCATCAAGAAGGGTTTTGATGCGGGTTTCGTCCACCGAATCATGCACCTCGTGTGTAGTGGGCACATGGCGGTTACCATTAATGGTACAATGGGCCGCAACAAGCATGGCCTTCGGCAGGGAGACCCGAGCTCGCCACTGATCTTCAATTTTGTTGCGGATGCCCTTGCGGCATTGATTAACAAAGCCAGGGCGGCAGGGCACACTAGAGGGCTAATCCCCCACCTCATACCTGGCGGTGTCACCCATCTACAGTACGCAGATGACACGATGCTTATGTTTGAACCTCACGATCATAGTATAGCCTCGATTAAGCTTCTGCTTCTCGCTTTTGAGATCTTGTCGGGGCTTAAGATCAATTTTTCTTAAAAGAAAGGTGATCACCATAGGGATGGAGGAGCATGACAGTTCGTGGATTGCCAATTTTCTTAATTGCAAGATTGGGAAATTCCCAATCAAATACCTAGGACTCCCGATTTCACACAAGAATTTGACCATAGCTGAATGGGAGCCGCTTTATGGCAAAGTTGCTAATCGGGTTAGCCCGTGGCGAGGGAGGTTTATGTCATCAGCAGCCAGGCTGATATTGACCAACTCTAGCATGTCCTCCCTCCCCCTTTTTACTATGGGGATGTTTCTACTTGCGGATGGAGTGCATACCAAGCTTGACACCCCGCATTCCCGGTTCTTTTGGGAAGCAACTGGGACGAAACGCAAGTACCATTTGGTGAAATGGGCCGTGGTATGCAGACCAAAAAAGTTCGGTGGTTTGGGGATCACGAACTCTAAGCTCATGAATGTTGCCCTGCTCACCAAATGGTGGTGGCGCCTTGCCCAAAACGAGTCGGGACTCTTGGCGGATATCCTCCAGGCAAAATATTTCCCGGACGGAAATCTTTTCAAGGCTAAACCGAAGGGATCGTCGTTTTGGAACGGGATCCAAGCGGTTAGACCGGCCTTTACGGTGGGTGCCCAATTTAACGTCAATAGCGTCTCGTCCACACGGTTTTCGCTCGACTGCTGGATGGGTCAAGCTCTGCTGTGCCAACCCACCCGGAGTTGTATCAACTGGCCATAGACACTAACATTATGGTTGCCGACGCCCTTCGAGTTCACCCTCCGGCGATCTCCTTTTTCAGGACGCTGGAGGCTGGTGAGGCCGCTTTTTGGAACGCTCTCGTAGCTGACCTTGAGGGCAGGACTCTCAGCCAGGAAAGGGATGATATCACTTGGAAGCCCACGGCTTCCCGGAAATTTTCGATCAAATCCTTATATGAGAAGCTGACGGAGGGGAATGTGCTAGACATGGCTACGGGGCTATGGAAGGCTGGCATTCCCCTCAAGATCAACATTTCCTTGTGGCAAATGTTCTATAATCACCTACCAACATTTGATAATGTGGCCAAGCGGAACGGGCCGGCGAACGGGACTTGCGCCATTTGCGGCCTCGGGGAAGACGCTAACCACGTTTTCTTCGGGTGCTGTTTAGCTAGATTTGTGTGGAGCGCGGTTAGGGAGACCTTTAAGCAGAATTGGAACCCGCAAGCTAGCGATGATTTACTGAACTTGCTGACGGCACAGAGGGTGCCAATGCAAGGTTGTCGTGGCGTAGCGTAGGGGCGCTATTATGGTCGATTTGGGCGGTGCGGAACAAAATTACCATTAAACACAAGTTCCCTGCACACCCAGCTGATATTCTCTTCAAATGCCACATTTTCTTACAGGCTTGGGCGCCATTGGGGAAGCAGCATGACGAGGACCGCATGATCGAGATCATGGAGCAGATCAAGTTGTGCATGGTGAAATCGAGGCATCAAGGACAGCAAGCTTGAGTCTTTTGTGTTGTCTTCTGCTATGTCGCGCGTTTATGTTATTGCTTTTCTAGCTAGTTGCAATTCTGTCTTCGCCGAGACATTGAGCCCGCGAAACTTATGTCTTTATGGTTTGTAAGGTTCGGAACCGTTTGTGGATATTGCCTTGGGGCTTTATTAATTTAAAACCGGACGCTCCGTGCGTCTTCGTTCCAAAAAATTTTTTTGCAGGAAGCCGCGTACTCGCAGTGCTACCTGCTCCTGGCCGTGGCACCTCCCATCAGAAGTCCTACACTTCCCTGAGCCGATTGAGCTCTTATAATGTAGTCATAACTCATGAACCCTCTGTGTACTAGCTCCTGTCACCTCCAGCGATGCTTTTTTTTTTGGTACAGAAACAAAATTCTCATATGCCGAATCATTTACATGTCTTTTGGAGAGAAAAACTGAGAACTAAATACTATTTATGTGCTATCGTATAAAACAAGTTTTATTGCAAAAAAATTGTGAAACAACCAGATGTGAGATTTGTGAGATCCTACAGAAAATACGATGCATGCTCTAAATATTGGGTCTCTGAAGAGGTTATGATTGCACAATGTATTGCTCCTCGTGCATAGGCACGTATATATAATGTATAAAGGTGGGCCACGGACCTCAACTATACAAGGAACTAGGAGGCGGGCCCAATACACAATATGCACATAACACATATACACACCCCCCCCCCCCCCCCCCCGCCCGCGCAGTCGAAGCGGCACCGTGGCTGACGCAAAGACTGGACCGGAACTCCTCAAACGACGCCGTAGTCAAGCCCTTGATCATGATATCTGCAAATTGTTGGGAAGTAGGGACGTGGAAAACACGAATATGGCCAAGGGTTACATGTTCCCGAACAAAATGAATATCCAACTCAATATGCTTGGTCCGTCGATGATGCACTGGGTTAGCGGAGAGGTAGACCGCCGAGACGTTGTCGCAGTAGACCACCATGGCACGGTAGACAGGGCAAGAATGCTCCTGAAGCAGCTGGCGAAGTCACGAACACTCAGCGATGGCGTTGGCCACCGCACGATACTCAGCCTCCGCACTGGGACGAGAGACCGTAGGCTGCCGCTTGGACGACCACGAGATGAGTGAGGGTCCAAGGTAGACACAATAGCCCGTAGTGGAACGACGAGTGTTAGGGCAGCCCGTGCAGTCTGCATCGGAGTAGGCGTTGAGGGCGGTGTCGGCGGAGGCGTGAAGCGTGACGCCAAGATCCATAGTGCCATAGATATAGCGGAGAATTGGATGTCCGGTCGAGTCAGAGTGAGGTACTGGAGAGCAACAACAATAGACCGATAGAAAGCAGCATCCGAAGTAGGAGAACAATCTGTGGCAGAAAGCTTGGCCTTTGTATCAACAGGCGTAGCAGCGGGCTTGCAGTTAAGCATGGCGGCGCGCTCGAGGAGCTCATGAGCATACTTCCGTTGATGAAGGAAGAAGCCATCCGGACGGCGCACCACCTCGACACCGAGGAAGTAGTGCAAAGGACCCAAGTCCTTGATGGCGAACTCCGTGCGAAGACAAGCCGTGAGCTGACTGAGGAGACCAGCCGTACATGCCGTCAGGATGATGTCGTCGACATAGAGCAGCAAGTAGGCCGTGTCAGAGCCCTGATGATAAACGAAGAGCGAGGCGTCCGAGCGGGTAGAGCGGAACCCAACCTGGTGGAGAAACGCCGCGATGCGCTGGTACCAAGCGCGCGGAGCCTGCTTGAGTCCATACAAGGACCATGAAAGCAAGCACACGTGGTCGGGAAGCGCCGGGTCAACAAACTCGGTGGGCTGCTGGCAGAAGACCTCGAGGTGACCATGGAGGAAGGCGTTGGAGACGTCCATCTGGTGCACCTGCAAGCACAGGAGACCGCAAGGTGGAGAACCGTGCATATCGTGTCGGGCTTGACGACCTGAGCGAAGGTGTCGGTGAAGTCGATACCAGCACGCTATCGGAAGCCACGAACGACCCATCGCGCTTTGTAGCGATCAAGGGTACCATTAGGACGGAGCTTGTGTTTAAAGACCCACTTTCCGGTAATCATGTTGGCGTGCCGGGGACGGGGAACAAGCTGCCACGTCCAGTTGCTCAACAGGGCATCAAACTCCTCTTGCATCGCAACCATCCAGAGCGGGTCACGAAGAGCGGCTCGAACGGAGGTTGGCAACGGCGACGACTCAGAGGTGGACGCCGCATGGACGTTGTCATCCGAGGCGTAGCGCGATCTTGGGCAAAAAATGCCCGTACGGGGGCGGGTGAGCGGATCGCCATCGCCGCCGAGGGGCGGGGCCATGGGGCCCGGGGCACTGGGCGTGCCGGGCGCCGGGCGCCAGCGCCGCGGCTGTAGGAGGCGTCGCATGCGGGGGGCGCGCCTCAAAGCCAGGGGCGGGCCAAGAGAGGCGCAAGAGCGCCCTGGGAGAGGTGTCGAGGAGCCCGCGTCACCAGTGGCGGGAGGAACAGCCGGGGTACCTGGTGAAACGGAAACACATGCTCATCAAAGTAAACGTGTCGGGAAGTGAACGCACGGTGGGAGACGGGATCGTAGCACCGATATCCCTTGGAGTTGGAGGGGTAGCCGATGAAGATGCAAGCGACAGATCGAGGTGCAAGCTTGTGAGAAGCAGTGTCGCCAGTGCTGGGATAGCAAAGGCACCCAAGAATACGCAAGTCGTCATAAGACGGGGGCGTACCAAAGAGAAGATGGTGAGGTGCGTAGTTCCACCGCGGGCGGCGGGGTCTACTATCCCGTCATTGAAGAGTGATGCAATGGCGAGTGTGTCCGGCTAGAAACGAGGTGGCAGGTTGGCATGAAACAGGAGCGTGCGAACGCAGTCATTCAGAGTGCGAAGGACGTGGTCGGGTCGACCGTTCTGCTGTGAAGTATACGGGCATGTGAGGCGGAAGACTGTGCCGTGATGCGACAAAAAGGTGTGGAAAGCGAGGTTATCAAACTCTTTTCCATTGTCCGTCTGAAGCGCAAGGATGGGACTCCCAAAATACGTGCGGACATAGGAGTAAAAACCCGTCAAGGTAGAAAGTGCATCCGACTTTCTGCGCAAAGGAAAAGTCCACACATAATGAGAATAATCATCAAGAATGACCAGATAATATAAATAGCCCGAGTTACTGGGAACCGGGGAGGTCCACACATCGCTATGAATCAACTGAAAAGGAAAATAAGCAATGGTGGTGGAATTATTAAACGGCAGGCGAACATGTTTGCCGACTCGACAGGCATGACAAGTGTGATCCTCGGTCTTATTGCAGCTAAAACTGAAACTCCTAAGAATATGACGAAGGGTGACATGGTTGGGATGATCCAAGCGAGCGTGCCAGAGATCGACTCCAGCGGAGAGTGCAACCGGTGCGGTGGTGGTGGATGAAGGCGAGTGCACCGGATAGAGCTCGTCGGGGCTGTCACATCGGTGAAGTACCATCCTGGTTCGAGCGTCTTTGACACAAAAACCAAGCTCGTCAAATTCAACGGTAACAGGATTTTCACGAGTGAAACAACGAACAGAAATGAGATTCTTAATAAGATGAGGTGACACAAGTATGTTAGACAAAGATAATGGAGTAGAACTAGAAGGAAAAGAAGTGTGCCCAATGTGTGTGATAGGAAGTGTGGAACCATCGCCGACAATAATGCGGCGGTCGGTGGAGACATGAGTGAAGGAGGCAAGGTTACCAGGTTGAGCAAACATGTGAGCCGTAGCACCGGTGTCCATGTACAAATCACCACCTGCAGTGTAGTTGTTCGGCGTAGGAGCGGCATGGAGTGCGGGGAGGAGCACCGGGTCCCACGATGCCAGCGGCAGGGCCGGCGAGGGGGACGGAGACTCCATGGGGAGGTCGTAGCCGCCGCTTGGCTGCGGTGGTGGGTACTCACCATACGGTACGGGTAGCAGCCCGGGCTGCGACTGTGGTGCCGGGTAGGCCGGATGGCCCGCCGGAAAAAACTGCTGGCCTGCTGACAGATGCTGCAGGTGATGGGCATCGGAAGGCGCCGCCTGCCAGACGAAAGTGCCGACCGCCGACGACACCCCACCAGACCAGAGACCTGACACGGGCGGAGCCCAGTACGTAGAATTCCCGTATGAGGGAACGGGCAGAGACGGCGCCGGCGGTGGGGCGACGACGGACTGGCCGGAGAGCACCGGCGGTGGCGGGGCCGCGCCAAAGGACGCCGAGGGCGGAGCCGCGCCATAGGACACCGGTGGCGGAGGGGCGCCAGAGGGCTAGTAACGGGACTGGCCGGAGAGCGCCAGCGGTGGCGGGGCCGCGCCGTAGGACACCGGCGGTGGAGCCGCACCAGAGGGCACCGTCAGCGGGACGACAGAGGCAGCGGCGGACGGGCCGGTGAATGCCATCGGTGCTGGTGGGTGGTCGGAGAGACGACGCGCGGCTGGACGCGACGCGGAGCTGGCGCGGCTGGAGGCGAGGCGAAGCAGCGTGCGGGCGAGAGGCGTCGGGCGAGGCGGGAGTAGCTAGCAGCGGGCAGGCAAGGCGAAGCAGCGTCTGGCACGAGGCGTGCGGCGCGACTGGCGCATGTGGAGCGACTGGGCGGGTGGCGTATGTGGAGCAGGATCGGGACGCGAGCTGGTGGCTGGCAGGCGAGCGAATCATGACGAGCGGATCGTTGAATCGAGCGAAGTGGGAGCTGCCGGCTCGCTGGCTGATGCGCTGGCGCGCGATCGAGGCGAGCGGCACGCATGGGATCGCGCGGGAGGCGAGTGGCGCGTGGGTAGGATTGCGTGGGCGGCTCGTGGATAGGCAGCGCGCAGCGCACGACTGGCAGGCAACGCGCGGACTTGTGCGCACTAGTAGAAAAACGCCCCATTCGTCCTGGTTGGTTAGGGCCTTTTATCCCGGTTCTTGAACCAGGACTAAAGGGTCATTACTGCCCTAGACCTTTAATCCGGGTTCTTAGACGAACCGGGACAGATGGGCCTCCACGTGGCCGGTGCGCCGAGCCCAGGCAGGAGGCCCTTTGGTCCCGGTTGGTGGCACCAACCGGGACCAATAGGCATCCACGCCACAAGATTTCGATGGATGGGGTTTTGTTTTTTTGAAGGGGGGGTTGGGGGTTTTGGGGGGTTAATTTAGGTGTTTCATATATTGTGTTAGATAACTAATTAATAGAGAGAATGTCCTCTCTTATGTCTATGCTTGGTCGACGCTACGTACTATACATAAAGAGGCCCTCGACACGCTAGCTAGTAAGAAAAGGAAGGAAACCTTTAAGTACAGAAGTTCGTCATGCATACCGGGAGAAGTGATCGACCTCTCCTTCTCCGAGAGATTGGTCGAACAACAAGTTTTCGTATTATCTATCCGACGCTACTGGCTACATACATATACAATATGTAAAATCTCTTACAATCCCCTAACATTTGAAATCAACTTCCACATGGTATTCTCTGGCTTTATTGATGACGTGGTCAAGAAATAAACCAGCCAATTTCTCTTGAATTGCTTTAATGCGATCTTGTGGTAGGAGTTCATTCCGCATCTGCCACGTCTAATTTGAAGAAGGGGGTTAATACATATATATGAATGAAACTCAACAGAAATGATGGTGTCATAAAATGAAATTGTGAATATTATTGCTTACGCACTTCATATTGTCTTTTAGAGTAGCCCGCTTATTTTTCAAAGTCGTGTTGTAGATGAACTCGCATTTACGTAGTATCCACAGTAATCAATCCCTTGATCCTGCCACAAGCACTTTACGAGAAATAGAGGTCAATCAAACTGATAATAAAGCATTATAAATGGCATTGATGAAAGTATAGCTATAGAATCAACGGGAGATGCGCGCAACTAGCTAGCTAGCTAGTAGTACTTACTTTCGGGTATGTATATCGCAGCTCCTTCGGCAGTCCCGGAGCTTCTGCGGTGAACTTTTTCTAAACCCTGCAAGACAAAGAAAATAATTATTATTACTTGAGATATCAGGAAATGAACAAAAAGTTGCCGATATGGTGCGATAATGATCGATTGAACTTACTTGCTGAGCATTTTAGTCATGCCCACATGGGTTTCAGGATCTTTTCGTCTCGAGTCTAAGATGGTTACTAGTCCCCGCTCAAGCTTAATCTCTAGGAGAATATAGTGGAAGCTGCGCACGCATGCATAACTCATCAATTACATTACTATAACCTCGCTCGAGTAATAAGGGAAACCGAATATGCACACGACAGTAACACTCACTCGAAGTTGTAACGAAAGAGTATTAAATATTTGTTTTGATTTTTGATCAACGATTGTAGCAAGTAGGCCTCGGCCTCTTCGGCGTCCTTTGTAACCAGAAATTCATCTATGATATTTGTGCTAATGAACCCAATATCATACATTTCTGCTTTTCTGCACTCGACGATCTTCAATCTGTATAATACAGTGAGGATAATTAATTATAAATACATGCAATGAAAGAGCTGAGCTATATATAGAGACTTAATGACAGAAATAGTACTTACAAACAGTAGCAAAAGACCGTTAATTTATCGAGGGCCTTTTGATTGAAGAACTCGAAGAACTCCTCAAATGGAACAGGCAACAGATCAGTTCCAACGAGGTTGTGCTCCTCTTTAATTCTCAGATAAAAAGTATTCGTCCCCCTAGACTCTCTGCAGGTTTTCATGTACCAATTATGGAATCTTCGCATCATCATTGTTAGAGATTTTTCATCTTTGACGAGAGGCTTCCTGCATCAGATCTCGTGTTCGGCCCACCTCCAAGAAATCAAAATTTACATCGTCGGGCAGGTAATCTCCAAGATTGCTATAACCAAGCACCATCCCCGGAGCATTAGCGACGATGTCGCTAGACACATTGAGCAGGGGGCACGATTGCTTTGCTTGTTCGCCGAGCTGGGCAATTTTTTTCCCAGCTGCTCGTTCTTTTAACCTTTGATCATTGACAGTACTTCCCGACCGCTCCGCTTCGAGATATGCCTTTTCAGTAATGCGCTGATAGTTGGTTTTCGGCGGAGACTTTGGTGGTTTCCTCAGGGCATCGATAGTGCACTTTGCTTTCACCGGATCTACCTTCTCCTCCGGAGGTGGATGTCTCTGCGCTTTCAACCCTTCAAATAAGTCCTTCACTTCAGTCCGCATGATCTTCTTGTTTTCCTCCACGGTCATCTCGTACGGTAACTTCTCTATATGATTGAGAGGTGGACCGTATCTGTATTGCCTCCCGCCTCTGGCTGTACTGCTAGACGCCGGAGCAGACGGAGCGGCTGCGGCTGTCTTCTTTCGTGCTTGCTTACGAGGCGGAGGAGAAGGACTACGATGCGCCGGACCAGACGGGGCGGCAGCGGGTCTCTTCCGCCCTTGCTGGCGAGGCAGAGAAGGAGGAGGCTGCTGGCTGCTCGGGCGCGCCGGCGCAAGAGGAGAAGGAGGCGGAGTGCCGCCACACGCTGGAGAAGGAGGCTGAGTGCCCTGATCGTCACTCGCCGGAGGAGAAGGCGGTGGAGGAGGCGGAGTCCCCTGACTCGCCGGAGGAGGAGGAGGAGGCGGAGGCGTCCAGTTTGGAAGGTTGATGAACTCCTTCCGCCATAGGCACGGAGTCTTCAGAGCAGAACCCAGCCAAGTCTCCCCTTCAATGGTAGGGTGGTCAAACTGGAGGTCCTCAAATCCCTCTGTTATTTCGTCCACCGTCACCCTAGCATATCCTTCTGGAATCGGACGACAGTGAAAAGTTGCGCCAGGTTCAGAAGGTCGAACACAGCCGACAGCCGCCTTGACTTTTAAGTTCTGCCATTGCATCATAAGGTGGCAATTTTAAGACTCCGTGATAGCATCCACGGGGTAGCTAGCAGGAGCCGTCAAGACATGCTCCGGCTGAAGCAGCTCGGTGTAAGCCACGCTGCGTCTCCGCTGAGATAGCGGGGTAGCTTCGGGGGAAGCTTCGGCAATTCGTTTGCTGGGATTTGCTTCTCGTTCCTCTATCGCTTGTACCCTTGCGTGCAGCGCCTGCAGTTGGGTCTGCTGCACTTTCTTCCTCCTCTCCTGGCATTTGTAACCGCCTGCGTCCGGAAACCCAGCCTTCCACGGAATGAGCTGGCGTGCCTCGTGTCGATCCAGGTGCTCGTGGATTCCTCGAGGGCCATTGTGAGCTCGTCGTTCTCTCTATGCGAACGAACGTCCCTTCTGCGCTGCATCGATATAGTGTTGAAGCCTCTTGACTGGTATTTTCATTTGCTCGTCCGTCCAAAGGCACTTCCCCGATAGGGTCCAAGGTTCCGCCAGCCCGAAGAACCAAGTCCGCAACGGTGCGGCGATTCATTGTCTGGTTCGATCCCTTTATCAAGCAGATCATTCTCAGCCTTGGCCCACTTAGGCCAGGCTTTGAGGTAGCCACCTGACCCCGTGCGATGGTGAAGCTTCTTCTTCGCAGCATTTTGCTTGTTTGTCGTCGACATCTTCTTACTCTTTTCCGATGTCTTGTGGGCCACAAATGTGGTCCAGTGATCTCTGATCTTCTCATATTTGCCGATGAATTCTGGTGTCTCTTCTTTGTCGACAAACCTTTTCAGCTCATTCTTCCATCTCCTGAATAGGTCTGCCATCTTCTTAAGAGCATGAGACTTGATTAATTGCTCTTTAACTGGCTTCTCCGGATCCTCCTCTGGTGGTAGGGTGAAATTTGCATTCAGCTTAGTTCAAAGATCATCTTTCTGCATATCATTGACATAAGACACCTCAGGGTCTTCGTTCTTAGGCTTATACCATTGGTGGATGCTGATCAGGATCTTGTCCCTAACAAGAACCCCGCACTGAGCAGCAAATGTTTCCTTTGTCCGGATGGGTTCAATCGGTTGGCCGTCACGCGCGATTGTTGTGATCTCAAACCTTTCATCCGAGCGCAACTTTTTCTTCGGGCCTCGTCTCTTTACCGAAATTGTGCTCGATCCGGAGGGCTAGAAAAAGAAGAAAGACGAGAGTTAATTAATATGTGTACATATACCAAAACAATGAATGCATCAATTAGCTAGTCAGCACAGGCTTAACTAATATATATACCTGGCCGAACTCGGTTCGGTCACCGGAGCCGTCATCATGGTCTCCTTCTTGCACCGTCATTGGGTCACCGGATCCATCATAATCATGTCTTTCCTCCTCCATTCTTCGATCACCGTAGCTCGCTTCTTCACCCTGTTCTTCCAGACCATCATTGTCGTTAAGATACGACAAGATATCACCTCCGGCTAAGATTATGTCCCACAACACCTCTTCTGCTTCCTCGTCTCGTATGTGCTCCATTGTTTCTGCAAATATTACAACATGGAATTTATTACACAAACATGACAGCAATTGGATATATTAGTGGAAAATGTAGACCGAGCTTATTCCGGGTTTGGGGCGGCCTCGGCAACGCTTCAAGGGTAGGGGCGCGGCGGGAGGGGTAGGAGACCGACATCGTTTTTTTTAGGGTTTGGGTGTCCTCGAGAGTTTTGGTCGAGTGAGAGGGCCGGGGGTGCTCCCGTGGTATAAGTTATCACGGTCGTAGTTATCCGGGAGGGGGTTATATCGACAACAACGACATACATACATGGGAAAATAATGTTATCGGAGAGGGGGGTAGGTCGAACCCCCCCCCCTCGTGTTGAAGTTGTCGGGACACGGGGAGGGGGGTTGGGCGACAAGCGCTGCTAATATTTATTGATCAGATATTTGTGGTGTGTTACACTTAGCAGTAGCGTGGGTTTAGATAACAATCGCTGCTGCTAACTTATACCCGTAGCGCTCTTTCTAGCCAGCGCTACTACTAACTACTAGTAGTGTGGGGTCATAAACAAACGCTACTGGTAAACTTCTATCTATAAGCATTTTCCTAGTAGTGTCGGCGACCCTCGACCCCCCCCCCCTCATGTCGAAGTTATCGGGGAGGGGGTATATCGACCCCCCCCCCTCATGTCGAAGTTATCGGGGAGGGGGTATATCGACAATGACATACCCGATAAAAAATAAGAAGAGGAAGAAGAAGAAAAAAAAGAGGAGAAGAAGAAAGGAATAGAGGAGAAGATCGAAGAAAAAAAAGAAGAAAAAAATGAGGAGAAGAAGAAAGAAATAGAGGAGAAGAAGAATAAATAGAATAATATTATTTTATTTTTTCTTCTTCTCCTCTATTCCTTTCTTCTTCTCCTCTTTTCTTCTTATTTTTTCCTCTTCTTATTTATTTCTCCTCTTCTTCCTCTCCTCTTCTTCTCCTTCTTCTTCTCCTTCTTCCTCTTCTTATTTCCCCATTTCATCTCCTTCTTTTTCTTCTAAATATGAACATATACATAAATTGACAAAAAATATGCACAAAACATATATACAAATTTTCCTATACATACACAATTTGTTTACAAATATGCACATATATATGAACATATACATAAATTGATAAAAAATACATTTATGAAAAAATGCTATGAACATGTACACATATATACACATACACACACATATACACAAAAAATACATTTATGAAAAAAATGCATCTTGCAGGGCAGGGGCGGCGGGGCGGCGCGCTGCAAGCAGTAGGGAGGCACGGCGCGGTCACAGAGGCGTGGGCGTGGCGGCAGCATGGCGGCGACGGGCGCCCAATAAAGGGAGTAGGAGGAGGGATCAGGCGACGCTCACAGGAGGCGTCGACGACGAGGAGGCGGGCTCGGGCGGCGGATGGCGCCTGACGGCCTGAGGCGGGGGCATGGGCGCTGGCTCAGGGACGACGTCAGCACGGCATGACAGAGACGAGGAGGAGGCACGGGCGACAATGACGGCGACGGGCGTGCTCGGGGCGACGGCAGGGCGGCGGACGGCGTCTGGGCAACTGGCGGTGTCGAGGAGGTCGGCGTCGTCGGGGCAATCAAGTAGGGAAATCTGAAAATTTCACAAGTGGTTTCTTATATACACAGAGTATTGGTCCCGGTTCGTGGCACCAACCGGGACCAAAGGTCAGTTTTCGGCAGCCCAAAGGGCGGGAAGCGGCGGCCTTTGGTCCCGGTTGGTGGCTACAACGGGGACTAAAGGGGGCCTTTGGTCCCGGTTGGTGCCACGAACCGGGACAAAAGCCCACCTTTAGTACTGGTTGGTGCCATCAACCGGGACCAAAGGCCTTGCGCTGCCCGCGGCCAAAAGTTTAGTCCCACCTCGCTAGTTGAGAGGGCTCGAGAGTGGTTTATAAGCGCTGCTGCGCCCACCCTCTCGAGCTCCTCTCAACTGCAGGCTTTCGGGCCTAATCTCACACTATGCTGCTGTGGGCCTATTGGGCCTTCTGCGGGCCTGAATCCGGGCCCAGGTTGGGTGTCTAGTCGTATTCAGGCCATGGTGGCCCAATAGGTGGCAGTTTTTTTCCAGTTTTTTTGTTTTGTTTTTTGCATTATTTATTTTCTTTCGTTTTTCGCTTTATTTTTTAATTCTTTTTGCTTTTAGGTAAAAAAATTATAAATTTTTGGTTAGTGCCATTAGTTTTCAAATTTGAATAGTTAAAATTTGAATTCTTTGAAATTTGTGTGAATCATAAGTTTGTGATTAACTTTACTATAGAAATAGTTTTTTTTCATGTTTTTTGTTTTGTTTTTTGCATTATTTATTTTCTTTTGTTTTTTGCTTTATTTTTTAATTCTTTTTGCTTTTAGCTCAGAAAAATTATAAACTTTACATTAGTGACATTAGTTTTAGAAAAATTATAAACTTTCTGTTATTGCCATTAGTTTTCAAATTTGAATTCTTTGAAATTTGTGTGAATCACAAGTTTGTGATTAACTTTACTATAAAAATATTTTTTTCCAGTTTTTTTGTTTTTTTTTTGCTTTATTTTTTAATTCTTTTTGCTTTTAGGTCAGCAAAATTATAAACTTTTTGTTAGTGCCATTAGTTTTAGAAAAATTATAAACTTTCTGTTAGTGCCATTAGTTTTCAAATTTGAATAGTTAAAATTTGAATTCTTTGAATTTGTGTGAATCACAAGTTTGTGATTAACTTTACTAAAAAAATGAGCATAGATGCGCCTATAGAGAGAATTCAACCTAAATTCAAAATAAATTTCTATGAATTTCAGAGAAATTCAGTATGAATTTAGGTCAAATTCCCTGTATAAGGGCATCTATTTTCACTTTGAGAGGAACTCAACAAGGCAGAGAGGGAGGGGCTTATAAACCGATGTGAGCGCCCTTCGGTTGGCGAGGTGGGACAAAACTCTGACCGCAACGAGGACCAACCCTTTACTCCCGGTTTGTGGCACAAACCGAGACTAATGGTCATGGGCCAGGGGCGAGGCGCATTGGTCCCGGTTTGTGCGTGGAACCGGGACCAAAAGGTCCAGACGAACCGGGACCAATGGCCCACGTGGCTGCCCTCTTGAGTGTTCTTGATGAGAACATAGTTGACAAGGAGCGAACCGGGATTAATGGTATTACGGGGACCGAACAATAAGACATTAAAGCATTTCAAATGAACTCTGAAAAAGTTGAAAGTTGGCATGGTATCATAATTTCACCCACATAGCATGTGCATGTACAAAACAGATAATGGTATCATACTAAATGCATGTTACAAAGTTGGCATGGTATCATCATAATAGTTGCGGGAGAAAGTCTTCACTTTTTCTTCGCTTGTGTCATTTGCTTATTGCGCCGTAACCATGGATAATCTTCATCGTTTATCAGGACGTTGTTGGGGAACGTAGCAGAAACTCAAAATTTTATACGCAACACCAAGATCAATCTATGGAGATTCTAGCAACAAGAGAAGGAGAGTGCATCTACACACCCTTGTAGATCGCTAAGAGGAAGCGTTCAAGAGAACGGGGTTGAAGGAGTCGTACTCGTCGTGATCCAAATCACCGGAGATCCTAGTGCCGGACGGACGGCACCTCCGCGTTCAACACACGTACAGCCCGGTGACGTCTCCCATGCCTTGATCCAGCAAGGAGAGAGGGAGAGGTTGGGGAAGACTCCATCCAGCAGCAGCACAACGGCGTGGTGGTGGTGGAGGAGCGTGGTGATCCGGCAGGGCTTCGCCAAGCACCGCGAGATGTGAGGAGAAAGAGAGGTAGGGCTGCGCCAACATGAGAAGAACTTCGTGTGTTGGGCTGCTCCTTTGCCTCCACTATATATAGGGGAGGGGGGCTGCGCCCCACCTAGGGTTCCACCCTAGGGGCGTGACCAGCCCAAGATCCCATCCGAGGCGGCCAAGGGGAGAGGAAACTTGCCCCGCCCCCAAGTTAGGTGGGTGCGCCTTCCCCAAACCCTAGGCGCCTTGGGCCCTTGTGGGGCGCACCAGCCTACAGGGCTGGTCCCCTCCCACATTTGGCCCATGCATCCCTCCGGGGATGGTGGCCCCACTTGGTGGACCCCCAGGACCCTCCCGGTGGTCCCGGTACGTTACCGATAAAACCCGAAACTTTTCCGGTGACCAAAACAGGACTTCCCATATATAAATCTTTACCTCCGGACCATTACGGAACTCCTCGCGACGTCCGGGATCTCATCCGGGACTCCGAACAACATTCGGTAACCACATACAAACTTCCTTTATAACCCTAGCGTCATCGAACCTTAAGTGTGTAGACCCTACGGGTTCGGGAACCATGCAGACGTGACCGAGACGTACTCCGGTCAATAACCAACAGCGGGATCTGGATACCCATGTTGGCTCTCACATGTTCCACGATGATCTCATCGGATGAACCACGATGTCGAGGATTCGATCAATCCCGTATAAAATTCCCTTTGTCTAACGGTATTGTACTTGCCCGAGATTCGATCGTCGGTATCCCGATACCTTGTTCAATCTCGTTACCGGCAAGTCTCTTTACTTGTTCCGTAACACATCATCCTATGATCAACCCCTTGGTCACATTGTGCATATTATGATGATGTCCTACCGAGTGGGCCCAGAGATACCTCTCCGTTTACACGGAGTGACAAATCCATCTCGATTCGTGCCAACCCAACAGACACTTTGGGAGATACCCGTAGTGCACCTTTATAGCCACCCGATTACGTTGTGACGTTTGGTGCACCCAAAGCATTCCTACGGTATCCGGAGTTGCACAATCTCATGGTCTAAGGAAATGATACTTGACATTAGAAAAGCTTTAGCATACGAACTACAATCTTTGTGCTAGGCTTAGGATTGGGTCTTGTCCATCACATCATTCTCCAAATGATGTGATCCCGTTATCAACGACATCCAATGTCCATGGTCAGGAAACCGTAACCATCTGTTGGTCAACGAGCTAGTCAACTAGAGGCTTACTAGGGACATGGTGTTGTTTATGTACCCACACGTGTATCTGAGTTTCCTATCAATACAATTATAGCATGGGTAATAAACGTTTATCATGAACAAGGAAATGTAATAATAATAACTAATTTATTATTGCCTCTAGGGCATATTTCCAACAGTCTCCCACTTGCACTAGAGTCAATAATCTAGTTCACATCGCCATGTGATTAACACTGATAGGTCACATCGCCATGTGACCAACATCCAAAGGGTTTACTAGTGTCACTAAACTAGTTCACATCACCATGTGATTAAGACTCAATGAGTTCTGGGGTTTGATCATGTTTTGCTAGTGAGAGAGGTTTTAGTCAACAGGTCTGCAACATTCAGATCTGTATACATTTCGCAATTCTCTATGTCATATTGTAAATGCTGCTTCCATGCTCCACTTGGAGCTATTCCAAATGGTTGCTCCACTATACGTATCCGGTTTGCTACTCAGATTCATTCGGATAGGTGTTAAAGCTTGCATTGACGTAACCCTTTATGCCGAACTCTTTATCACCCCCATAATCGAGAAACATGTCCTTTATTTACTCCAAGGACAATTTTGACCGCTGTCCAATGATCCCCATTCCTGGATCATTCTTGTACCCCTTGACTGACTCATGGCAAGGCACACTTCCGGTGCGGTACACAGCATAGCATACTATAGAGCCTACGTCTGAAGCATAAGGGACGACCTTCGTCCTTTCTCTCTCTTCTGCCGTGGTCGAGCTTTAACTCTTAACTTCATACATTACAACTCATTCAAGAACTCCTTCTTTGACCGATCCATCTTGAACACCTTCAAGATTATTTCAAGGTATGTGCTCATTTGATAGTATTATTAAACATTTTGATCTATCTTATAGATCTTGATGCTTATTGTTCAAGTAGCCTAATCTAGGTTTTCCATTGAAAAACACTTTTCAAACAACCCTATATGCTTTCTAGAAATTCTACATCATTTCTCATCTACAATATGTCAACAACATATACTCATCAGAAATTATATAGTGCTCCCACTCACTTCTTTGGAAATACAAGTTTCTCATAAAATTTGTATAGACCCAAAATCTTTGATCATCTCATCAAAGCGTACATTCCAACTCCGAGATGCTTACTCCAGTCCTTAGAAGGATTGTTGGAGCTTTGCATACTTGTTAGCGTCTTTCAGATTGTCAAAACCTTACGGTTGTATCACATACAACCTTTCCTCAAGAAAACTGTCAAGGAAACAATGTTTTGACATCCTATATGCAAGATTTCATAAATAATGCAGAATCGCTAATCCAATTCCAACAGACTCTTAGCATCGCTATGAGTGAGAAAGCCTCACCGTAGTCAACTCCTTGAACTTGTCGGAAAACATCTTTAACGACAAGTCGAGCTTTCCTAATGGTGATACTTACCATCATTGTACATCTTCCTTTTAAAATCCATCTTTACCCAACGCCCTTACGACCATCAAGTATTTCTTCCAAAGTCATGGATCCTCTCTGGATGTTATGGCCTTGAGCCATTCGTCGAATCCGGGCCCACCATCGCTTCTCCATAGCTCGTAGGTTCATTGTTGTCTAGCAACATGACCTCTAAGACAGGATTGCGTACCACTCAAGTAGTACGCCCCTTGTCGACCTCCACGAGGTCCGATAGTGACTTGATCCAAGCATCATGATCACTATCATCGCCTTCCACTTCAATTGGTGTAGGTGCCACATGAACAACTTCCTCGTGCCCTGCTACACCTTTGGTTGAAGTGATGGTTCAATAACCTCATTAAGTCTCCACCATCCACCCACTCAATTCTTTCGAGAGAAACTTTTCCTCGAGAAAGGACCCGTTTCTAGAAACAATTACTTTTGCTTCCGGATCTGAGATAGGGGGTATACCCAACTGTTTTGGGTGTCCTATGAAGATGCATTTTTATCCGCTTTGGGTTCGACCTCATCAACCTGAAACTTTTTCACATAAGCATCGCAGCCCCAAACTTTTAAGAAACGACAACTTAGGTTTTTCCAAACCATAGTTCAAACGGTGTCGTCTCAACGGAATTACGTGGTGCCCTATTAAAGTGAGTGCGGTTGTCTCTAATGCCTAACCCATGAACAATAGTGGTAATTCGATAAGAGACATCATGGTACGCACCATATCCAATAGGGTGCAACTATGATGTTCGGACACACCATCACACTATAGTGTTCCAGGCGGTATTTATTGTGAAACAATTTCCACAATGTCTTAATTGCGTGCCAAAGCTCGTAACTCAGATACTCATCTCTATGATCATATCATAGACATTTTATCCTCTTGTCACGATGATCTTTAACTTCACTCTGAAATTACTTGAACCATTCAATAATTCAGACTTGTGTTTCATCAAGTAAATATACTCAACATCTACTCAAATCATCTGTGAAGTAAGAACATAACGATATTCATCAAGATGCCTCAAAGCACTCATTGGACTGCACACATCAAAATGTGTTACTTCCAACAAGTTGCTATCTTGTTCCATCTTCGAAACCGAGGCTTTTCAGGTCATATTGCCCATGTGGTATGATTTGCATATCTCAAGTGATTCAAAATCAAGTGAGTCCAAACGATCCATCTGCATGGAGTTTCTTCATGCGTATACACCAATAGAAATGGTTCGCATGTCTCAAACTTTTCAAAACGAGTGAGTCCAAAGATCCATCAACATGGAGCTTCTTCATGCGTTTACACCAATATGACTTACATGGTAGTGCCACAAGTAAGTGGTACTATCATTACAATCTTATATCTTTTGGCATGAAAATGTGTATCACTACGATCGAGATTCAATAAACCATTCCTTTTAGGTGCAATACCATTGAAGGTATTATTCAAATAAACAGAGTAACCATTATTCTCCTTAAATGAATAACCGTATTGCGATAGAAATAATCCAATCATGTCTATGCTCAACGCAAACACCAAATAACAATTATTTTAACACCAATCTCGATGGTAGAGGGAGCGTCCAATGCTTGATCACATCAACCTTGGAAACACTTCCAACGCATATCATCAGCTCACCTTTAGCTAGTCTCCATTTATTCCGTAGATTTTATTTCGAGTTACTAACACTTAGCAACCGAACCGGTATCTAATACCCTGGTGCTACTAGGAGTACTAGTAAAGTACACATTAACATAATGTATATCCAATATACTTCTATCGACCTTGCCAGCCTTCTTATCTACCAAGTATCTAGGGTAATCCTGCTCCAGTGGCTGTTCCCCTTATTACAGAAGCACTTAGTCTCGGGTTTAGGTTCAACCTTGGGTTTCTTTACTGGAGCAGCAGCTGATTTGCCGTTTCATGAAGTATCCCTTCTTGCCCTTGCCCTTCTTGAAACTAGTGGTTTCACCAACCATCAACAATTGATGCTCCTTCTTGATTTCTACTTTCGCGGTGTCAAACATCGTGGAATACCTCAAGGATCATCATATCTATCCCGATATGTTATAATTCATCACGAAGCTCTAGCAGCTTGGTGGCAATGACTTTGGAGAAACATCACTATCTCATATGGAAGATCAACTCCCACTCGATTCAAGTGATTGTTGCACTCAGACAATCTGAGCACAAGCTCAACGATTGAGCTTTTCTCCCGTAGTTTGCAGGCTAAGAAAATCGTCGGAGGTCTTATACCTCTTGACGTGGGCACGAGCCTGAAATCCCAATTTCAGCCGTCGAAACATCTCATATGTTCCGCGACGTTTTGAAAACGTCTTTGGTGCCTCAACTCTAAACCGTTTAACTGAACTATCACGTAGTTATCAAAACGTGTATGTCTGATGTTCGCAACATCCACAGACGACGTTTGGGGTTCTGCACACTGAGCGGTGCATTAAGTACATAAACTTTCTACTGATCGCATAATCGCTACACTACTAGGAAAAGGCCTACTAATGGCGCACCGGTTTTGCCTACTAATGGCGTCCTACCGGTGCGCCATTAGTAGCACGCCATTAGAATTTTTTACTAATGGCGCACCACTGGTGCGGCATTAGCATCTGGTATACTAATGGTGCACCTGGCGGTGCGCATTAGTATGTAACTCCATGCGCCATTAGTATGCCTCCGGGGCCATATGTAACCATGTGCTTTGTCACACTAATGGCGCACTCGCCTTTGATGCGCCATTAGTATCCTTTGGCATACTAATGGCGACTCGCCTTGATGCGCCATTAGTATGAATATTTGGTTTTTTTTGCTTTTCTGATTTTTGCACAGGTTACAAAATATATTATTGGACAGAATATAGACAGCAGCACACAAAGAACATCAGATTCATCGAATACAATAGAAGATTAGTCTTCGAATACAATTCATCATATTAGTCTCCGAATTCAAAAGACCGAACAAAGATAAAACATTACAAGTCTCAAGACCGCGAGTATCGAGTTTGTCTTCACATTACAAGTCGATATCGATCATCTAAACTACCATCATCAGTGTAATGCGCCGCCATCATCAAGGGCGGCATCCTCGGCGGCACCATCGGTGGTGTCATCCCCGACGCCACTAGGGGTTGTGTAATCAGGATCGGTGTCTTCCGCGGGCGTCCTCATAGCGGTGAGGTTGTTCCTCCATCTCCGGGACAGCTCCTGAAATTGCTTGCCGCTCAACCACCGGCCTCATCGTTGTGGGCCATGTTTCGCTCTAAATAGGAAAAAAGTTTGGTCAAAAGTTGGTTATTGTCAAGGAACAAGATCATGGTCTCATCATTTAGGGTTTGTCGACACCGAGGCACCCTAAAAGCCTAAGCTTTCATCATTTAGGGTTTGTCGACGCCGAGGCACCCTAAAAGCCTAAGCGTACATCATTTCGGTTCTTATCGACACCGAGGCATCCGGGGCAGCCAAGTTAAGCTTTCATCATTTAGGGTTTATCGATGCCGAGGCACCCTAGGTTGGGCCTAATCACTTGGCACTAATCACTTGGCTCTATTGCCACCTATGTTGGGTTTATCATCTAGGGTTTATCGATGCTAAGAAGAATTCTAAGTTGGGCCTAATCACTTGGCTCTATTGCCACCTATGGTTTAATGCAGCAAGAATGGCGGGCAGTTGATCCTACTTAAATAAGTACTAAGATACCGGCCCATGCATTAGTCAGTAGTACCCCATATGTCCTATTTTTAGCAAAGTCATGCTAAAATTCACGGAAAATTTCAGCATGACCTTTGCTGAAAATAGGACATATGGAGTACCAATTTGCCGAACAGAAGTTAATCAACATTCCGACAAACTCAAGGGCCTCTCGGGTACTGCAAATTCATCACGACCACGATGGTCGGAGACATGACCTTTGCAAAATGGTCGGAGACACGATGGTCTTTCTCAATGTGATCAATTGATGGATCAACACATAAAACATGTCCAATAAGTATGATTTATAGAGTCAACATCAGTATGAATATATAAAGTTTTTCTTCATCAGCCAGGCCCATGCAATTAACTGCATCCAGCAACTATTTCTGCTACTATGTAACTAACTACACTCTGTATTTATAGATTCATTTCAGATGAGATCAGATTGAGCTCCAACTGTAGCTGCAGCTGAGGGATCCATGAGCCATCATGCCAGCCAGCCAGGAAATAAACTTTACTTTCCAAAGGAAATAAAAATACAATGCATACATACATACTTAAGCAGGTAGATAGATAGATAGATAGATAGATGAGCATGTTCAGTTTACAAGAATGAATATAAACAAGCAAAGAATGCATGCAGGTTTAAAGTAAAACGTTTCAGTTAATGCAAGTACTCCTCTTTCTCTCTACTTTATCTCTTCTCTTCTTCAGTTAATTAACTGAATTTTATTGATGTTGTTGTTAACTGAATTTTAATCAGCTTTGAAGAACACCTTCGATTTAAATCGAGATATAGGTGTAGTTTTCAGTCTCTGTCAGTTTCATCAGAGAAGTTTGCTTTCAGTTTCAAATAATCCGACCATGGGATGGCACGAACTAGGTTTCTCCGCGGCCCTGACCCGACCATGGGATGGCACGAACTAGACGGTCATGGCTGCATCGCGGGTGACGTGCGAGGAGCGCTGGGATGGCAGTCCTCACGACCCGGAAGTGGCCTAGTTTCTCGTTTTCGGTTAGCTGTGTAATCGCTGAACAAGAAGAGAAATAGATAGCAGAAAAGCTGCGAAGTTGAACGCGGGACAAAGGGCAGGACGTTTGAGTTTTCGAGGCAACTCCCCACGTCTCCCCTCCAGAGTTTTCGAGGGCCCACGTCTCCCCTCCAAAGGGCAGGACGTTTGAGTTTTCGAGGCAACTCCCCACGTCTCCCCTCCACTGGCAACTCCCCACGACGCAGAGGGGGTTTTCTTCCCACGTCCAGGTAACTCCCCTCCTATTACATTGCCGCTCCATCTTCCTCCCTCTGCCTCCCTCCTCATTCCATTGCCGCTCCATCTTCCTCCTTCTACCTCCCTCCGCCTCCAGCATCAAGCAACTCCCCTCTGCCTCCACCATCGCTGGCCAGGAGGGCAATGGCGGAGGAATCATGGAGCAACTCCCCTCCGTCTGCCAAGAGAATGGCGGAGGCATCGTGGAGCAACTCCCCTCCGTATGCCAAGCATCACCGTGGTGAGGCGTCTGGCAAGGAGCCGCTGGTGGTCGACGACGACGTTCCGGTCCCCGGGCAGAAGCGGGACTACACCGTGCCGCTCAATTTTACTAGTTAAACACATTATAACTTGAGTGTAACTCAGGACAAGTTAAACTTAAGCTAGAAGATACAAGTTGAACACACACCAGGCAGTTTTTATAATAGTATCAGAAAAAAATCTTGATGTAACTCAGACAAGAAAAATCTCCACCAGAATAGGACTAGCATTTAAGAGTAATTTCCTCCAACAAACAAAGTTCAAACAAAAACCGACAACAGTCTTTTGATTAAGAGCCAAGTCACAACACTCTTTGAAGTTCAAACAAAACTGACAACACTTGTTTGATCTATCTCCTCCAAGAAAGAGCCAAGTCAGTCTCACCCAACTAGGGAAACATCGGTTAGACCACTAGCAATTGGGAATACACAACTGGGCTAGGTTTGTGCTCTAGCTAGGCAGTAAAACAGAGCATATAGAGGCATTGCACGCCTCTGCTGCAAGTGGGGATGTGAGCAGGATTATCACAATTAGATCACTAATTTGCTGGAATCTTATTTACAATTTTCTTCAAACTAGTTACCACTCACTAGTACAATGTTTTCTAAACTGGTTGTCATCATCTCCCTTTTTATCATTTTGGTTATGTGAAATTAGTTGTAGTGAGTGGCCAAGCAACCACTAGCAATTTGTGCATAACAATTCCCGGTAGTTTTACCTGTAAGCCCCCCTCTTCTAGCAACCTAGTAAAAAAATTATACTACACAGAAGCATCTGTTTCCATCTCTCTGTATAAAGGTTTAGCATTTGGCTGAATTGACTGAACGAGAAATGGGAAAAACTAACAACTCAAACAGCAAATGTCATATATATGTTGGAAATTGCAGTGATAACTGATCGGCGTGTTCCATTTGTCAGTGGTATTTACAAACTAATTCTCTTCGTTTTCTTGGGGAAAAGTTGCTCTCGCTTAACTACTAGCAAAATCATTGTGCATTGTTTTTGTAATATTGTATCGATTGTTTAAATGCTTGTGCCATCATGGCCCTAACTATACCCAGAATGATGCCACTTTGCTCGGGCGCCATCGTTGGATTGAAATACTACAGCCGGAATCAACAGGATTATCGCTGATTTGCTGGACAAACAGAGTGTTTGCGAGAAGGAAGAGGGGAGAGGAGGTGGAGCTCACCGGGGAGGCGCAAGGAGGCCCTGCGACAGCTTAGTAGCAACAGAGGTGGCCGAAGTTGAGGAAGACAGCGGCGACCCGAGGAAGAAGAGGTGGAGGGGGTGGAGGGGTCGAGCGCCGTCGCGCCCTGGTTCCGCGGCTCGCCGGCCCGGTGTTGAAGCAGATTCTGCCCGCCGCCTTGCCTGTCGCCTCGCACGGTGGAGCTCGAGGGCTGGGAAGGCGAGGCAGGGGGTGGGTGGGTGCGGTGAAGGCGAGGGAGGGGGTGGATTGGGAGCGGACGGCGATGGGGGCAGGGCAGGGCTGACTGGGGCGGCGACGGAGACGGAGGCGCTGGGCGGCGGCGGGCGTGGAGTCGGGCAGCGCGCGGGTGGATCTGGTGGCGAGGGAGAGATGGTCGAAGGGGATCTGGCGAGAGGGAGGGAGGATAGCTAGGGGGAGGGTTCTAATGGCGCACCGTCCAGTCGTGCGCCATAAGTATGACTATTCTAATGGTGCACCATATTGGGGAGCCTGGGAATCGAACCCAGGACCTCCTGGTGTGTGTGTTGTGTGCTGACCAGTCGGGCTAGTGGGTGGGTTCTGTTGTAGATAGGGTTAGGTTGTAGATATGGTTAGTGCGCCATTAGAATTTTGTTTTAATCTAGCCCACTAACCATATCTACAACCTAACCCTATCTACAATGTAACCCACCCACTAGCCCGACCGGTCAAGACGCAGCACACACACACGAGGAGGTCCCGGGTTCGATTCCTGTGCTCCCAATATTTTTTATGCATTTTAAATGTTGTTTTTATATTTATTTGTGTTTAAATTTGTTCAAAATTGTTTAAATAATAACATTAATATTTTTTATAAAAACAGTAATAATTTTTTAAAAAATATGTTCAAATTTCTTACTTGAAAATATCATCGGCGGCGGCGGTGGAGCGGGGGTGGGTGCGGGGATCGAGATCGAGATGGAGGGGGAATCGAGATCGAGATGGAGGGGGATCGAGATCAAGTGTCCTCATGAATTCAAAAAGTGCCCATGAAATTTAAAAATATTCATGATATCAAAAAGTGCCCATGAAATACAATCGAGAAATGAAGACTACAATTTAAATACAATCGATCTTAGCTAGCTATCTGTTCACAATCTTCTTGCCCTTGTTTTTCGCAAATGGAGTTCTTACGTGGAGCAGACGTCCTTTAGGTAGGGTGGTCCTGCTTCTTCTTGTGGTGTGTGCTGCTACTTCATCGTCGTGCCATGTTCGATCTCCGGTCGCCGTACTTGTCGAAGTCTTGCTCATTGGCTACTCCATCCATTCCGATGATCTTCCTTTTGCCTCTCCTCACGACAACACGACTGGGCTTTGGCGGGTCGGTAATGAAGAAGCATTGGTCCACTTAGGAAGCCAGTACCCATGGCTCATTTTTCACGGTGACGTTTGCGCCCGCGGTCTTGGATTTGGCTTCGGATATAAACACGACCGGGCTTTGGCATAGTGCGCCATTAGTAGGTTTGCAAAAAGGTAAAAGAAAAATTATATACTAATGGCGCACTGTCTTGGTCGTGCGCCATTACTAGTTCTAACTAGTAATGGCGCACTTTGCCATCCCTGCGCCATTAGTTTGTATGGAAAAATGGGAAAAAAATCAATAGTAGTGGCGCACCGTGAGCACGGTGCGTCATTAGTGTCTTCCACACTAATGGCGCACGAGCAACCGGTGTGCCATTAGTATATAGTAGTGGCGCACTACTTACCTGGTGCGCTATTAGAATCAGTCCTATCTATAGCCCTTTTCCTAGTAGTGCTACTGTCAACTTTCAACTATATTTTCTCTAGGAACATATCTAAAAGAGTAGAACTATAGCGCGAGCTATGACATAATTTGCAAAGGGCTTTTGACTATGTTTAGGATAATTAAGTTCATCTAATGAACTCCCACTCAGATAGACATCCCTCTAGTCATCTAAGTGAATACATGATCCGAGTCAACTAGGCCGTGTCCGATCATCACGTGAGACGGACTAGTCATCATCGGTGAACATATTCATGTTGATCGTATCCTCCATATGACTCATGCTCGACCTTTCGGTCTCTTGTGTTCCGAGGCCATGTCTGTACATGCTAGGCTCGTCAAGTTAACCTAAGTGTTTCGCGTGTGTAAATCTAACTTACACTCGTTGTACGTGAATGTTAGAATCTATCACACCCGATCATCACGTGGTGCTTCAAACGCATTTAACTTTCGCAACGGTGCATAGTTAGGGGGAACACTTTCTTGAAATTTTAATGAGGGATCATCTTATTTACTACCGTCGTTATAAGCAAATAAGATGGATAAAAATGATAAACATCACATTCAATCAAAATAGTGACATTATATGGCCAATATCATTTTTCTCCTTTTTATATCCATCTTCGGGGCTCCATGATCATCATCGTCACCGGCATGACACCATGATCTCCATCATCATGATCTCCATCATAGTGTCTCCATGAAGTTGTCTCGCCAACTTATTACTTCTACTACTATGGCTACCGGTTAGCAATAAAGTAAAGTAATTACATGGCGTTTGTTCAGTGACACGCAGGTCATACAATAAATTAAGACAACTCATATGGCTCCTGCCGGTTGTCATACTCATCGACATGCAAGTCGTGATTCCTATTACAAGAACATGATCAATCTCATACATGACATATCATTCATCACATTCTTCTTGGCCATATCACATCACATAGCATACCTGCAAAAACAAGTTAGACGTCCTCTAATTGTTGTTTGCATGTTTTACGTGGCTGCTATGGGTTTCTAGCAAGAACGCTTTCTTACCTACGCAAAACCACAACGTGATATGCCAATTGCTATTTACCCTTCATAAGGACCCTTTTCATCGAATCCGTTCCGACTAAAGTGGGAGGCGGCACCCGCTAGCCACCTTATGCACCAAGTGCATGTCAGTCGGTGGAACCTGTCTCACGTAAGTGTACGTGTAAGGTCGGTCCGGGCCGCTTCATCCCACAATACCGTCGGAACAAGATTGGACTAGTAACGACAAGCATATTGAAAAAAATCAACGCTCACAACTACTTTGTGTTCTACTCGTGCAAAGAATCTACGCAATAGACCTAGCTCATGATGCCACTGTTGGGGAACGTAGCAGAAATTCGAAATTTTCTACGCAACACCAAGATCAATCTATGGAGATTCTAGCAACAAGAGAAGGAGAGTGCATCTACATACCCTTGTAGATCGCTAAGCGGAAGCGTTCAAGAGAACGGGGTTGAAGGAGTCGTACTGCCGTGATCCAAATCACCGGTGATCCTAGTGCCGAACGGACGGCACCTCCGCGTTCAACACACGTACAGCCCTGGTGACGTCTCCCATGCCTTGATCCAGCAAGGAGAGAGGGAGAGGTTGGGGAAGACTCCATCCAGCAGCAGCACAACGGCGTGATGGTGGTGGAGGAGCGTGGTGATCCAGCAGGGCTTCGCCAAGCACTGCGAGATATGAGGAGAAAGAGAGGTAGGGCTGCGCCAACATGAGAAGAAATTCGTGTGTTGGGCTGCTCCTTTGCCTCCACTATATATAGGGGGAGAGGGGGGGGCTGCGCCCCCACCTACGGTTCCACCCTAGGGGCGGCGGCCAGCCCAAGATCCCATCTAAGGGGCGGCCAAGGGGGGGGAGAGGGGAAACTTGCCCCCGCCCCCCAAGTTAGGTGGGTGCGCCCCCTTCCCCAAACCCTAGGCGCCTTGGGCCCTTGTGGGGGGCGCACCAGCCCACCTGGGGCTGGTCCCCTCACACACTTGGCCCATGTAGCCCTCTAGGGATGGTGGCCCCACTTGGTGGACCCCCGGGACCCTCCCGGTGGTCCCGGTACGTTACCGATAAAACCCGAAACTTTTCCGGTGACCAAAACAGGACTTCCCATATATAAATCTTTACCTCCGGATCATTCCGGAACTCCTCGTGACGTCCGGGATCTCATCCGGGACTCCGACCAACATTCGGTAACCACATACAAACTTCCTTTATAACCCTAGCGTCATCGAACCTTAAGTGTAGACCCTACGGGTTCGGGAACCATGCAGAACATGACCGAGACGTTCTCCGGTCAATAACCAACAGCGGGATCTGGATACCCATGTTGGCTCCCACATGTTCCACGATGATCTCATCGGATGAACCACGATGTCGAGGATTCGATCAATCCCGTATACAATTCCCTTTGACTAGCGGTATTGTACTTGCCCGAGATTCGATCGTCGGTATCCCGATACCTTGTTCAATCTCGTTACCGGCAAGTCTCTTTACTCGTTCCGTAACACATCATCCCGTGATCAACCCCTTGGTCACATTGTGCACATTATGATGATGTCCTACCGAGTGGGCTCAGAGATGCCTCTCCGCTTTACACGGAGTGACAAATCCGATCTCGATTCGTGCCAACCCAATGCAGACACTTTGGGAGATACCCGTAGTGCACCTTTATAGCCACCCAGTTACGTTGTGACGTTTGGTGCACCCAAAGCATTCCTACGGTATCCGGGAGTTGCACAATCTCATGGTCTAAGGAAATGATACTTGACATTAGAAAATCTTTAGCATACGAACTACAATCTTTGTGCTAGGCTTAGGATTGGGTCTTGTCCATCACATCATTCTCCAAATTATGTGATCTCGTTATAAACAACATCCAATGTCCATGGTCAGGAAACCGTAACCATCTGTTGATCAACGAGCTAGTCAACTAGAGGCTTACTAGGGACATGGTGTTGTTTATGTACCCACACATGTATCTGAGTTTCCTATCAATACAATTATAGCATGGGTAATAAACGATTATCATGAACAAGGAAATATAATAATAATAACTAATTTATTATTGCCTCTAGGGCATATTTCCAACAGATGCTTGGGTCAGCCTTGACTTTTAAGGGAGGAATTCCATGAAACTTTTCATAATCTTCAGACATGTCTGTCTTGCCCTCCACTCCCACGATGTCCCTTTTTTCTGAAAGAACTATGTGGCGCTTTGGCTCATCGTATGATGTATTCGCTTCCTTATCTTCTCTTTTTCTCGGTTTGGTAGACATGTCCTTCACATAGATAACCTGTGCCACATCATTGGCTAGGACGAACGGTTCGTCGGTGTACCCAAGATTTTTCAGATCCATTGTTGTCATTCCGTACTGTGGGTCTACTTGTACCCTGCCTCCTGACAGATTGACTCATTTGCACTTAAACAAAGGGACCTTAAAATCATGTCCGTAGTCAAGTTCCCATATGTCCACTATGTAACCATAATATGTGTCCTTTCCCCTCTCGGTTGTTGCATCAAAGCGGACACCGCTGTTTTGGTTGGTGCTCTTTTGATCTTGTTCAATCGTAAAATGTATTCCCATTTATCTCAGATCCTTTTAAATCAATACAGTCAAAGAAGGTCCTCGGACAACAAGTACAGCTCATCACAAACAGTCTTGTCACCTGAGACGTGTTTCCAACCAACTGCTGAAAGTCCCGATGTGTTCACATGTAATCCGATCGTCAGACCGCCTCCGGTGTTTGGAGCGCAGATCGTTCTTGTGTTCATCGACATACGGGTCATCATGATAGAGTTCTCAGAGAACTGTAGTGTGCTTGAGACCAAGAATATCCGTCCCTGCATATTATTGAGTCGCCTTCAAGCGTGCCTTTTCCAGTCAGTCTCCTCTCATACCGCGATTTAGGGAGACCTATCTTCTTAAGGCCAGGAATGAAGTCAACACAAAACCCAATGACATCCTCTGTTTGATGGCCCATGGAGATGCTTCCTTCTGGCCTAGAGCGGTTACGGACATATTTCTTTAGGACTCCCATGAACCTCTCAAAGGGGAACATATTGTGTAGAAATACAGGACCCAGAATGACAATCCCGTCGACTAGATGAACTAGGACGTGCGTCATGATATTGAAGAAGGATGGTGGGAACACCAGCTCGAAACTGACAAGACATTGCGCCACATCACTCCTTAGCCTTGGTACGATTTCTGGATCGATCACCTTATGAGATATTGCATTGAGGAATGCACATAGCTTCACAATGGCTTATCGACGCTTTTCGGTAGAAGCCCCTCAATGCAACCGGAAGCAGTTGCGCCATAATCACGTGGCATTCATGAGACTTTAGGTTCGGAACTTTTTTCGGCATATTTATTATTCCCTTTATATTCGACAAGAAGCCAGTTGGGACCTTCATACTGAGCAGGCATTCAAAGAAGATTTATTTCTCTTCTTTCGTAAGAGCGTAGCTGGCAGGACCTTCATACTGCTTCGGAGGCATGCCGCCTTTTTCGTGCAAACGTTGCAGGTCCTCCCGTGCCTCGTGTGTATCTTTTGTCTTCCCATACACGCCCAAGAAGCCTAGCAGGTTCACGCAAAGGTTCTTCGCCACGTGCATCACGCCGATTGAAGAGCGGACCTCTAGGTCTTTCCAGTAGGGTAGGTCCTAAAATATAGATTTCTTCTTCCACATGGGTGTGTGTCCCTCAGCGTCATTCGGAACAGCTAGTCCGTCGGGACCCTTTCCAAAGATTACTTGTAAATCATTGACTATAGCAAGTACGTGATCACCGGTACGCATGGCGGGCTTCTTCCGGTGATCTGCCTCGCCTTTGAAATGCTTGCCTTTCTTTCGACATTGATGGTTGGTCGGAAGAAATCGACGATGGCCCAGGTACACATTTTTCCTTCATTTGTCCAGGTATATACTTTCAGTGTCACAGTGCATGCATGCGTGGTATCCCTTGTTTGTCTGTCCTGAAAGGTTACTGAGAGCGGGCCAATCGTTGATGGTCACGAACAGCAACGCCTTTAGGTCAAATTCCTCCTGTTTGTGCTCATCCCACGTACGTACACCGTTTTCATTCCACAGCTGTAAAAGTTCTTCAACTAATGGCCTTAGGTACACATCAATGTCATTGCCGGGTTGCTTAGGGCCTTGGATGAGAACTGGCATCATAATGAACTTCCGCTTCATGCACATCCAAGGAGAAGGTTATACATACATAGAGTCACGGGCCAGGTGCTGTGATTGCTGCTCTGCTCCCACAAAAGGATTAATGCAATCCGTGCTTAAAGCAAACCATACGTTCCTTAGGTCACTTGCAAACTCATCCCAGTACTTTCTCTCGATTTTTCTCCACAGCGACCCGTCAACGGGTGCTCTCAACTTCCCGTCTTTCTTACGGTCCTCACTGTGCCATCGCATCAACTTGGCATGCTCTCCGTTTTTGAACAGACGTTTCAACCGTGGTATTATAGGAGCATACCACATCACCTTCGCAGGAACCCTCTTCACGGGGGCTCGCCGTCAACATCACCAGGGTCATCTCGCCTTATCTTATACCGTAATGCACCGCATACATCGGGCATGCGTTCAGATCCTTGTACGCACCATGTAGAGGATGCAGATCATTAGGGCATGCATGTATCTTCGCACCTCCAATCCTAGAGGGATACGACCTTCTTTGCTGCGTATGTCTTGTCGGGCAATTTGTTATCCTTTGGAAGCTTCTTCTTCAATATTTTCGTAGCTTCTCAAATCCTTTGTCGTGCACAAGATTCTCTCGCCTTCCACCGCAACAATTCCAAAGACGGTACCGAGCTTTGTGTTGCCATCTTCGCAATTGGGGTACAACCCTTTTTGTGATCCTCTAACATGCGATCGAACTTCAGCTTCTCCTTTTGACTTCCGTGATTGCGTCCTTGCATCGACAATGACCGGCGGAGATCATCATCATCGGGCACATCGTCTGGTTCCTCTTGATCTTCAGCAGCTTCCCCGTTGCTAAAGCATCATTGGGCACATCATCCGGTTCCTCTTAATCTTCAGCAGCTTCCCCTGCTGCAGCATCACCGTATTCGGGGGCACATAGTTGTCATCGTCCTCTTCTTCTTCGCCGTCTTCCATCATAACCCCTATTCCTCCGTGCCTCGTCCAAACATTATAGTGTGGCATGAAACCATTGTAAAGCAGGTGGGTGTGAAGGATTTTCCGGTCAGAGTAAGACTTCGTATTCCCAAATTTAGGGCATGGACAACACATAAAACCATTCTGCTTGTTTGCCTCAGCCACTTTGAGAAAATCATGCACGCCCTTAATGTACTCGGAGGTTTGTCTGTCACCGTACATCCATTGCCGGTTCATCTGCATGCATTATATATAATTAAGTGTGTCAAAAACCATTACAGAACATCGTAAATAGATAATTAAGTGACCAAATTAATAGAAGTTCATCATCACATTAAAACCAAAGTACATACATAGTTCTCATCTAACAACATAAAGCTATCCAGAGCATCTAAATTAATTAAACCATACATTGAAACTATGTAAAACATTTCAATGCGAAAACAAATGCGATCATAATCGCAACCAAGGTAACAAATTATCCAACGTCATAATGATACCAAGCTTCGGTATGAATGGCATATTTTCTAATATTTCTAATCTTCAAGCGCATTACATCCATCTTGATCTTGTGATCATCGACGACATCCGCAACATGCAACTCCAATATCATCTTCTCCTCCTCAATTTTTTTTATTCCTTCAAGAAATTGTTTTCTTCTTCAACTAAATTTAACCTCTCGACAATAGGGTGGGTTGGAATTTCCGGTTCACATAACTCCTAGATAAATAAAATCTATGTCTCGTTGGTCGGCATAATTTTCATAAACAATAAATGAACCAATAGTTATAAAGATAATATATACCACATCCGAGTCATAGACAGGACGAGGGCCGACGGGGGCGGGTACCAAAATCATCGCACTATATAATAACAAGCAATAAAATAGTAAGAAAAGTAGACAAGTATCTATCTAAAGCAAGAATTTTTTTTCTTTCAGAAAGAAGATAAGAACAAGAGGCTCACCACGGTGGTGCCGGCGACAGATCGGCAGGCGATCGATTTATAGTGAAGACGGGGATGGGGCGTGACGGGCCGCTAATGTAAACCTAGACAAATCTTGGGAAAAATAGAGTTCGGAGGTCGTGCTTCGAGAGGAGAAAGCTTAACTAGTGTGGCTCGGGCATTTCATCGAACACCTCATGTGCATAGGAGGTGAGCTAGAGCACCACAAAGCCCTCCCCTCCTCGGCCAGAGAAAAACAGAGCAGTGGAGTGCTCGCGTCATGGCGAGGGGTATATATAGGCACCTCAATGGTCCCGGTTCGTGGCACGAACCGGGACTAAAAACAGCCTGTTGTCCCGGTTCAATCCACCAACCGGGACCAATGATGGTGGGCCAGAGTTAGCCCATTGGTCCCGGTTCGTCCCACCAACCGGGACCAAAAGGTCCAGACAAACCGGGACCAATGGCCCACGTGGCCCAGCCGGCCCCCTGGGCTCACGAACCGGGACCAATGCCCACATGGGTCCCGGTTCTGGACTGAACCGGGACTAATGGGTTGACCTGGCCTGAATCAAAACCCTCTTTTCTACTAGTGGCGGGCGGCGCGGGGAAAGCTGCGGCGGCGTCGCAGAGTGGACAGGCGACGGCCGGGGAGATGCTGCGGCGGCGGCGGCGGCGTGTGAGGAGGCACGCGGCGGCGGTGGCGGCAGCGGAAAGCTATGTTAGAACCTAAAAACTGATACTATGAAGAGATTATGATTGCACGATGTATTGCTCCTCGTGCATAGGCACGTATATATAATGTACAAAGATGGGCCATGGACCTCAACTATACAACGAAATAGGAGGCGGGTCTAATACACAATGTGCACATAACACATATACTCAACAGTCTCTTTGTACAAATTTACGAAATGTTTGGTTCTAGGACTAACAATGCCATATGTAGTTATTTTTCTTTTTGTTAAGCTTCTGTACTGTGAGTGTAGCGCGAATCATCCTTCTCGAATTCGAGCAGTTGCAACCCTGACAACTTTGTTCACTTCTGCCTCCAGTGTGATTTCCTGGGCACGTATATATTCGATGGTTATAAATTAGATGTCCTGTGGCATTGGTGTTTAATTGAGGTTTGGGGTTCTTTGGACTGCAAGATCAAGCGACATGGTAGAATGTTTCTCATAATAAACCCATGTTCAACAAATTTCGATTCATTCATCACCGTCCTCTTTTGTTTGAACTCATCAACATAACTACTTCTAGTGTTTTTAATATGTGCGTTTACTTTTACTTAGGAAGAGTGAAAGTCTGTAAAAATTGCAAATTTAAAATAATATTCTCAATGATAACTTTAACTATTAACAGTAAAAATTGTTCCATTTTTATATACATGGATCAATGCTTGGGGTTAAATATATGCAAATTTAGGAACTAACAAATATTTGCAAGTCTAAAATATATTATTTTTACTTCTCTTCTGGAGGCAAGAACTTCCAAGTGCTTCTCATGTTGTTCGCTGAATTCAATCTGGCTAAGAAAAGGGACAGGATCAATCTATTATTTTTCTTGTTCCTGCTTCTCTATACTCTCTGGGCGGGGTCTTGAGTTCTTTCAGAGATGGATGTAAAACCCCGGGATCTACATCATTAAGTATCCTTGTATCCTTCCATGCTTAAGATCCGAAGGCAAGTATGTAAAATAACATCAATTGTTACATGTTGGACTTACATTTCACATATCCATATTACTTTGGATGAGAAGGTCCGCACAAAACCTAGAGCTTGAGTTGTAATTACTAGTCATTTTATATGATTATTCTACCATAAAAGTAAAGATCATAGTAGTGAGGCTATTTCGAGGCCTCTAGGTTGACTTTAGGCCAATTAGTGGTCACTACCTGCTAGAATTTGGCACAAAAATATGTATCTCGCTTACTGTGATCACAGTGTCACGCTCGCCTACAGGCATCATGAGGTTGACTGCCCAATATGCTATTTTCTTTCGATTATGGTGGTATCTCTCCTAGCGTGGACCGAAGAACTATTATGTGGCGTTTTTTTGTCTACTAGGTCATTGCCCGTGCGTTGCAACGGGTAGGCCTAATTCTAGTGGTTTAACCTTGATTATATCCTCATGCATATCAGATGCATTGTCAACTTTTCATTACACCAGTCTTTTTCCTACACCCAGTATCTTCGCCTGTCCATCTCCCCAATCCAAGCAACAATATCTAAATTAACAAAAATACACTCGATGTTGACCTAAAATAAGACGCATCAAAACTTGTTTTTTGGACAAGGCGATGTTGTACATTTTAATTGACTATTCCATACCTATGTGTTTTTATGTATAAAAAAGATCAGATCCAAGAAAGAATGGCATACATCAAGAGTGTCCACACTGCCTTCATTATCCATTTATTGTGTTCTCCTTCGGACTCCTCTCGTAAATATTTGCTATTGTTTCCTGCAACACAAGATTATCAAGTTTCAATCACAACATGTGAAAGCAGCACAAACTAATAATGGGTGGCTGCTACATTGTTTCACACCATCATCCTCTTGGTCTTCAGTCTTCCTCCGAAAACGCTTGCACTTAGAGGATGCACTTTCGGCAAGCTTCGTCGTGTGGTTGTCAATCTTATCATCATCATCGGCCAACAACTTGGAAGTGCTACATTTCTTCACAAGCTTTGACTCCTCCCTTTCGTGTTTCTGGTAATTCCGCGACAAAGGAAAGCATCGCAATAAATCATCAAAGACAAAGTTATATCATTGTTCTTAACACACCGGGATTGCTCAACGGAAGTGGTGGATCAAAACTTCAATGCTACTCGTGCCCTTGCAGGGACCTTGGTGTATACTTACTGGGCATAAAAGTTTAGTACCACAAGATCAGTTGTGTCAAGTACAATGTGTGTACTTCACTACGGCGTAAATGTCCATTCCTATGAATCATGATTGGCCGGTCGAGAAACCGGATCACAAGGCAATTCAGTTAAACCTTGGCACTTAAAATGAGTGTGCGTGTTGCTAAAAAAATGTGAGGAGGCCCTCAAAGTGAAAAGATAAAGAATGCATTCATGTGTACCTTCTGATTAGACACTGAATATGTTACGAAGAAAGAAAACATGTCCGAAAATTTAACAACGGGGCAATTTTGTAGCATTTTATTTTATATGTTAAAAGAAACAAATGAGATTGATCCTTGAATGAAAAACTGGGAATAAACTACGCCAAGAATACTTAGCTGCAAGATTGATTTTTTGGAGTGTTCAACTGGGCAATCCATCATATACCTTTCACCTTATTAGAGCACCTACCTTCACAGCATTCCTCAATCAGCACAAGAAGAACAGATGAAGAATGCATTCACCAATCATTCATACCATATTATATTGTACTGTCACCTAAGTAAAGTTTTCCTGATGCATGTTGTACTGAACGAGATGAACAACCAAAAGGAAATTGAGATGAGAGTCCCCATGATCACATATGACTGACAAAAGAACTGAAGATGTACCTGAAGGACCAAATGGTTGGCCTCAGTGCTCCCTGATTTGTTTGTTTAGTCAAGCTGCTCAGGCGTGAGGCAACATCATCGTCCAGGTGTGGCAGTCGTGTCCAGTCACAAACGAGTGTTCTCCAGGAGCTGCGGTCATATCTAATCGCAAGCCGACAATGTCTACATGCCACGAATGATCGAGGGGCGTTGGGATTTTGTCCTACAACAGTGGCGTTCATTGGGCGGCCCCAGCGCCGGAGCGTCATGTCGCGTGGAGTCGGCAACATCAAACCTTCCTTTATGTTAAATATTAATAATCATAGCATTGTTTCCTACTTTGAACTTAAATCTATATAAAATAAATTATCAGCGGCATGATTACACAGAAAATAAATTACCGATTACACAGAAGCATATGGAGTTTGTAGAATCAATCACCAGATGACCAGGTCCCTATACAAATTACTAATACATGCATATGATGTGATCATCTAAGGTCCTTTATATCATTGATTGAAGCAGCCACTGATGCCATCAATGAGCAGGGATCTGAGTGCTTGCGTGCCTGATCAGAAAGAGGAGAGTACGTGTGTACTGCTGCATCCGAGTTGAATCGACAGTACCACTCGGCAAGGCATGATGTCGTATGCGTCAGGCATGGCGCTGCTTGACATTCAGCCTGATGGAATTGTTCCTCTCGCTGTTTGGCCTGATGGGAACGTTCCTCTCACCTAGATGTCGGCAGCTTGTCTCAGCGTCCGAGGAGAAACCAACGACATCGAGTGAAAAATACAAAGATCACGATGGGCCGATCTCGTACCTAGTACCTTGTCGAGATATATGTCGATGACGGAACCTCGTCGGTGTCGATCACATCGAGGGCGGACGGCGGCGCGCTGGCGTGGTGTTGGATCTTTGGGAGGGTCGAGACGGCGGAGGCGGACCAGCGGCGGGAGGAGGCAAGCACGGCGACCAGTGTGTCTTGAGGAAAAGAAGGCGGCGGAGAAGCCAAGGGGCGGGCTGGGGCTGGCGCCGGCGCTAACCCTAGCGCGAGGTTGGGAACTTGGGATCGGAGAAGAATGGGGTGCGTGAGGTGAGAGAGATTTGGGCTTGCTCACGGGGCTTTTCTCGGCTAGGCCCATGGGCTGAAAGATGGCCGGCGAAGTGGCCTTTTTGACCAATGGAAAACCACGTCGGATGGAGGGAGCGGAGTCGGACGAAACGTAAGATGGGAGACGGAACATTACGTTTGTTTTAGATAGTAGAGATTAGGTATTTGCTCATGCGTTGCTACGGGATATAAATTTTCTAGTACATTAGCCCATAATTTACCTGTTTGTATTATATGATTGTGTAAATAATGTTTACCTAATTTTATCCGTGATTTTATTTTGTAACCACTTATTGACTTGCCAAAGAAAATATACTTTATTTGGTAAGTCAATAAAAGATGGGACAATTAAAGGCGGTTTTCGATGAATGATCACCAGAAAAAAAATACAGAATGTTTTTTCCGAGAAACTTCCAATCTATTCATCTTCAATCATGGCAGTACAAAGAACAATAGAGGTAACAAAAATTACAACCATATTTGTGGACCACCTAGCGACGACTACAAGCATTGAAGCGAGCTGAAGGCGCGCCGCCATCATCGCCCTTCCCTCATCAGAGCCGGACCAAACCTTGTTTTAGTAGATAGTCGGGAAGTTGTCGTGTTAAGGCCCTATAGGACCAGCACACCAGAGTAGCAACCATCACCGATGAAGAAAGTCGTAGACCAAAATGAATAAACCTGCAAACATCCAAACAAAGACGAACGAAGACGATATCCAAACAGATCCACCGAAGAACAGCCTTGACCGAATCCCATGAGATCCGACAAAGACAAACCTCCACCCGCCCTCCTATGATGCTAGACGCACCATTGAGACGGGGATAGAATATGGGAGACATTATTCCTACTAAGGAACATCGCCTCCGCTACACAGCCCCAACCAAGACATTGAATTTAACAAGAACGAGAACGGAGACCCTCCCGCCGGCAGGTGGGGGGGTGGGGGGTCCTCCGCACATCCATTGCCTAGAGGCCATCGGAGATGGGACACACCGGCGGAATGTTGGATGAAGTACCCCGCCGGGCAAGAAAAGGAACATTATTCTTCTTTTTTTATGTAGTAGAGATTGTAATGCCCGGTTGCTCTTGGCGGGACCAAGGACTTATGTTGCCTTTCTTCTACTTCTTTCTATTTTTCGGTTCTATGTGTAGGCTTCTATATTCGCTCGCATTGATTGACCTAAATCAACTTTTATTTTTTACTTTTTGGGTTTTTATTTCTATTTGTTTTATTTTTTACTTACATACTCTTTCTTTGTCATGTTTCTTTCTATTTTTCCTTTTCCATTTCTTTCTCATTTTCATGTTTTTCTTTACATTTATAAATACACTTTGAGCATTTTATAAATACATATTGAGCATTTTATAAATACATATTGAGCATTTTCTAAATACTTGAAGACTATTTTTCAAATAATGTGAAATATTAATGTAGGATGAACATTGTTCAAGTAATACACGATCAAATTTTCAAATAATTTCAAGCATTTTTAAAGATATATTGAATTTTTAATACACTTTGAACATATTTCAATACATAATACATATTTGTTCAAATAAATTTTAACATTTTTAACATGCATTGAACACTTTTAAATACATGGTAAACAGTGTTTATGTATTTAACATTTAGAATTGCGGGCTATGTAGCATTATTATTACTAGCAAACCCAAAAACTGCGGGCTATGTAACATTATTATAAACATCTCCCATAAAAATGGGCCGGCCCAAATAAGAAGAACGGCGGGCTATGTAGCATTGTTACTAGCAGTACGCAATATATAGGAGCTCCCGAGAAAAAATTCAGTGTGAATTTTTAAAATGTTCATCGTATTTAAAAAAAGTTTAGTAGATATTTAAAATATTTTTAAGGTATATCAAAATTTATTTTTAAGCTTTAGTTTGTATTTTGAAAATGGTCACCATATAATAAAAAAGTTCAGGAAGTATTAAAAAGATATTCGAAATATATTTTAAAAAATTACCTTATATTAAAAATGTTCATGGTACATCAAAAAAATATTTAGTGTGTATTGGAACATGTGTGTATTAAAAGAATGTTTATATTACACAAAATTATGGAAAAAAAGAAAAGGTGCAAAATAGAAAACTGAAATACATGCTAAGAGGAAACCAAACCAAGAAGAAATCAATAAAATTAAAAACCTAAAATAGAATTAGAAAATCGAGTAAGAAAAAAATCAGAAAAATGGAAAAAATGTCCAGAAACCAGACCTGGAACAGTAAGGCTAACATAAAAAATCAGCTGAAATGGTGGAGTGCTAACGCTAATGTGTCGGTCCATGTGTCAAATGGGAATTGGCGTGACTTCAGTAGTAGCATGGAGAATTTTGGGTTGGGAGTGACTCACTGTAGTTGGGCGTAAGCTTTCTGGTGATGGTCATGTTCCCTCGCTGCTTGCCCCCAAGCGTCTCCGTGTATGGCGATCTTGGGACATGTTCATGTTAAAGCACCCTAGAGGAAAAAGGGTCATCCTAATCTTTTTGTTTTGAAGTGTTATGTTTCTCACTTTAATATGTTGTGCTTGCTTCTACTTATGGATTTTTTTATACGGTCATCGAGGCTTGAACCTGGATTCAGCAAGTTGGAGTTATTCCTTCTTCTTCTTTTTCTTTTTTGCGTTTGTTGACTTCTTCAGGTTGAGATATATGGAAGATCTTTAATTCAGTTAGTGCTTAAATAATACTACCTCTGTCCCATATTAAGTGTCGCTCATCCATTTGAGCGAGACATCCATTTGAGCGAGACATCCATTTGAGCGAGACTTAATATGAGGGGAAAATATCAGGTGCTACGGGAGCACCTAAGTTTAGGTGCTCCCGGAGCTTCTCAGCCGTTGGATCTATAATCTGACGGTTATCTAGGATGCGCTGGATCTGGTTGCAATAACGAACTTCTAGGGATGTTTTTTTGAATAAATGCACGAGCTCTCTCCTTGGCCTTTGGATTTTAGATCCAACTGCTGAGAAGCTCCCAGAGCACCTAAGTTTAGGTGCTCCCGGAGCACCAGATATCTTCCCTTAATATGAGATGCAGGGAGTCATAAGAAGTATCATAGTTTTTTTAGAAAAGAAGGAGGACCTCGGCCTCTGCATCTGGGCGATGCATACGGCAACTTTATTAATTATTCTCACAAGACCTGACAAAGTCATACAACAGTAAGACTAAAGTCACCGTCGGCCTCTGCATCTGGGCGATGCATACGGCAGCTTTATTAATTATTCTCACAAGACCCAAAGTCATACAACAGTAAGACTAAAGTTACCGTCTAAGAAACAACTGTCGCTACTCCTATCCAATTGATGAAGGGACGCTGATAGTCTGGGCCTAATACCAAACAGACATCGCAGCCAAACCTAAACATCTAAGACCTGAGGTCCCAACCAGGACGCCTGCCGGGTATGGGCACCTACCAGTCCGGCTCATTCCTCAACCAAGACGCCTGCCGGGTATGAGGCCGTCGCAGCCACCTGCCACCAATCCATCTTCAGTGTTGTACTGCTGCACCACCTTGCCCGGCCTCTCTGCCATCGACGCCACCACGACGCCTGATGACGTCACCCACTGTGTGAGTCCCTCGCCACACATCGGGCACCGAGTCTCCACTGCGCCACGCCGCCGAGAAACGCCACCATTAATGTGCAGGATGAAACACCGCTCCACCAATTATTTCGTCCACTGGTCCCTCGAGCCCGTGTACACCTCCAAGAATGACGCCAGAAGAGGGAAACAACACAATAGTGCCGTCATCCGATCTACTGATCTAGGGTTTCCCCCGGAGGTAGCAGATAGTGGCCTGGAACTTCTCAGCAGCAATGCCTTCAACAAGGAAACAACACCAAATAGTGCGCCATCGCCAGCCACGGCAGCAGCCGTGAGCAGGTCTTCACCCAGATCTGTTCCAATGGCCTCCATCAAGCGTGTTGCGCACAGATCGTCCACCACCGTGGACGCCGTGTCGCCCGTCGCGAGACCACAGCCCCGACACATCCTCCGCCGTCCCGGGATCCAGCCCTCGCTGGCCGCCGGAACGAAGCCACCGAGCCCCATCAGGGGCGGAGATAAAAGATCCGGCCAAGCCCGACCATGATCCGGCCTCTCCCCGCGCCGCAGCCACTCCCGCAGCCCTGCATCTCGCCCGCGCCCGAGGCAACGCAGGCAGCGCATGCGCGCACAACGCCGCGGAGAGGGGAAACGCCCCGCCGCCACCTTCCCTGGGGCGCGCGCGGACTTCGCCGGCGGCCCCTCCAGCGGCGGCGAAGCGAGGGAGGGGGCGAGGGGGACCTGGCGACGGCGGCGCTAGGGTTCCCCCGTGTCGTCCGGGGGCGACGCGGGGGCGAGAGGAGTCTTCTGTTATGAATTATCATAGTGATGTCCATGTTTTAGTCGCACCCAAAGTCACTTGAGTGATTCAGCTAGGTGTGCTTTCAGGGGTAGTTCTGGGCTCATAAATCGTAGCGCAGTTCAGCCATGTCTTTCTTTGACTTGGTGCCTTCTGTCTGTACATCCGCAAAGCCGGAAGGTTAATGCGCTTGTGCTTACTTGCTTTATATCCCATGCCTTTTGGGTGTTGCTACTTTTTCTCCCATTTTCTTTTTAAAACCTAATACTATATTATTTAAATATGTTGGATTTTGCATTTCATTTTCTCTTTGATGCTTCCTTGACATTTTATCAGACCTACCAGAAAGTACTCTGATTTAAATCCTCCATCTATATAGATTAGAAAGAGCAAGTTTAGTACTCCCTCCGCAAAGAAATATGAGAGCATTTAGATCACTAGTGATCTAAACGCTTTTATTTTTCTTTATAGAGGGAGTACATAACAAAATGTTTGACCTGGGTGACATGAACTCCCCTTCTGTATATCAAAGTAGTCTAACATTTCAATGATGTTTTTTTTTTTTTGCCGAATCATTTCAATGATGTCGCTGAACATTGTATTTTCCTGTAGGCAAGGTAGCAGTACTGCAGCAAGTGTCAAATCAGAGTGCAGCATTCAAAATGACAACCCTCCACCATCTGATCAGCACCACGTGTCACAGCATACCACTACTTTATCTTGTAGACTATGTATATGTGTATGGAAAAGGCACGTAATCAGGATGCAGATACGTAAATACCCCACCGTCGTCTCTTCTCCCTGCCTTGCTTGCAGTATGGACTAAGGTTGCAAGCTCACAACATATCAACAGAAGCAGAAAAGAATACACAAAAAGATGAAACTTTTGGTGAGGAATCATGATGGTATCTCTTGACTGATACTACTGTCTACTGTGCTCTCAGCCTCGAGATTAGTAATTTGTGTCCCAGATGTTGATGAGTGAGTGCTACAATGCGGCTGCTAGGCTAGTACAATGCGGCTGCAGGTGGGGGTGGGGTTAAGTGGGACTAACTAGCTAGCCCATCCCACTTAATTTGCTTTAGTGGGATCCCATTGAAAGGAAAAAATAATAATTGGGCTAACCCACTTATCTCATTGGAAGCCCACCTTGTCCCTGGTAGGTCGTGCCCCAACGAGTATAGACATGCCTCAGCGTGCTCCAGCCGCCGTCAGTCCGCCATCGCGCCCCCGCTTCTTCCTCCTCACACCGCGACACCCCCGGCGGCCTCCTCATCACCGAGGCCACTCGCGTCGCCCCAGCGCGGCAGGACGAGGAGCCGCCGTCATTCAGGGACATGTCGGGGATCTGGGCGCCGAAGCAGGTCGCGGCGTGGAAGCTCGTAGTGTACGCCGTGGACGCCAAGAGCGATGTCTACTTCTGCCAGCTCTGGCACGCCGTGGCCGGTATCGGCGACGCGCGGCGGCCCCTCCGGAGCCGAAGAGGCAGTAGCCCAGCATCATGGACCGATTGGTGCCGGCGTACCAGCTGGGAGCGATGGACTTGGACAAATCCACGAGGGCCAGCGTGGACTCCGGCCGCGCCCGCATTGCTTTGCGCGCGAGGTCGAGCGCGACCTGGCCGGTGCCACACCCCATGCAGGAGAGGCTGTACGCGGCGACGTCCTCGTACATGCCGAAGCGGTGCACGACCCTTGAGGCGAGCGACGGCGCCGAGGAGAAGAGGGAGACGTTGGCGACGAGCACGTCGACGTCCGCGGGCGCCACGCCTGACCTGACGAATAGCTCCGTAATGGCCTTGTCGAAGAAGGCGTCCATCTCGTCGAGCGCGTCCCGGTGGGTGGGTGAGTCCTCGCGGGTCGCGACACTCGAGGATGCTGGGCGGGCCGTAGCTGTGCTCGCCGATGCCGGAGCGGACGATGACGCGGAGGAGGAACCGGAGTCCGTAGGTTGCACCGCGAGCGCCGCCGGTGAGCGACGGCCGCGCGCACCAGGGCAGCCACAGCGTGCGCAAGGAGGAGCATGCGCACGAGAAGCGGTTCCATCATTGTGTCCGCGTCCAGGCTAGCTGCGCACGCCTAAGTTTGTGTTTTATAGAGAAGGAGAAGGCCTTAGAGCATCTCCAGCCGTTCGGCCCCTCCAGGATGTCGAAAAAGAGCGGCCTGAGGGTGAACCGGCGCTAGATTGGCCCCTCGGGTTCGGTTCGCTCCCAATCATAGGGCCACGGTCGCCGCGGGTTTGGCGAAGTTCGTTTCAATTTTTTTGCAAACTCGGCGACTTTTGCATAACTTGGCCATACTTCGTCGAAATTTATACAAAAACTTAAAAACATGCATGAACTATGCCTAATAACTTAAAAACAAACTAAAAAGACTAGCCGCCGCCGCCGCCGTTGTCTACATGCCGAGAAGCCTGTAAAAACGGGTGTAGTCGTCGTCGTCGCGCGCCTCACCTACGGCGTCCCTGCTGCAGCCCTCGCCGGGGTCGCCGACACGTGGTGGAGCGCTTGACGGCCCGACCTCGCCCTCGTCGTCGCTGTCGATGACGATAACGTCGCCCTCCTCGGCACGGCTACGGGCCTGGGTCTCCAGGTACGCTCGACGCTGGCGACGCACCTGCTCGCGGACGTAGTCCTCCTTCTCCCATTTGAGGGCGGACTCGTCGTCGGGGGCCACCATGCCGGCGTGCTCCGGCTTCACGGGCAGCATGTCCGGCTCGGGCTTCGGCCGGACCAGGCGGAGGGAGCGCCTCGTCGGTGCCGTCGCAGGCGAGGGCTCGTTGATGACGAGGGCGCCGCTGCAAGCGCGACGCCTGAGCGGTGTCCCCTCTGAAGGAAATATGCCCTAGAGGCAATAAGAAAGTTATTATTTATTTCCTTATTTCATGATGAATGTTTATTATTCATGCTAGAATTGTATTAACCAAAAACTTAGTACATGTGTGAATACATAGACAAACATAATGTCACTAGTATGCCTCTACTTGACTAGCTCGTTGAATCAAAGATGGTTAAGTTTCCTAGCCATAGACATGAGTTGTCATTTGATTAACGGGATCACATCATTAGAGAATGATGTGATTGACTTGACCCATTCCGTTAGCTTAGCACTTATCATTTAGTATGTTGCTATTGTTTTCTTCATGACTTATACATGTTCCTATGACTATGAGATTATGCAACTCCCGTTTACCGGAGGAATACTTTGTATGCTACCAAACGTCACAAGTAACTGGGTGATTATAAAGGTGCTCTACAGGTGTCTCCGAAGGTACTTGTTGAGTTGATGTATTTCGAGATTAGGATTTGTCACTCCGTTTGTCGGAGAGGTATCTCTGGGCCCTCTCGGTAATGCACATCATTATAAGCCTTGCAAGCAATTTGACTAATGAGTTAGTTGCGAGAAGATGCATTACATAACGAGTAAAGAGACTTGCTCGAAATTTGACTAATGAGTTAGTTGCGAGAAAATTGAATAAGAGAGTTTTGAGAAATTGTTGACCCGATCAAAATAGGGTGCTCCAATTTTAACTGGAGACCTCAGTTGAATATGGGCTCTTTATAACGAGGAGCATAGTGTTATAAAGGGTATGTTTGAGTAGGCTTCTAAAAAAAGTTTTTGGTGAGTGGATCCTCTCGCAACCGCGTCGCCCCCGCGGGCGACCGGCCGCGCCCTGATCCTCTTCTCCAGCGCCCCTCCCGCTCCTTCCCTCCCTGCCGCCGTCGGCGCCGCGCTGGCCTGGCCCGGCGACGCTAGCGGCGGCGGCCTCGCAATTCCCTCTCGGCTTTCCTGCGCGGGTTGGAGAGTGTCCCTAGGTGACGGGCGGTCCGGCGTGGCGGCGGGTCCTGGCGCTTACGCTGGGCGCGGATGGCTGGCAGCGCGTCGCCGTTAGCGACGGGGTAGAGCGGCGGCATAGCTGCCGGCGCTACCGCTTCGGCCCAGTACCGGGCCTTCGGGCCCCATCTGGGCCTGGGCGGGCCGGCGGCGGGTTAGGTCTGCTGCGTGGCTTTCGGGAGGCGGGGGAGAGGCGATGAGCGGCAGGGTGCTGGCGGCGCCATCACCGGCTTGCTGCAGTGTGGCGACGGGGCTTAGCGGGCCCATTTCGGGCCTGGCCGGGCCAGGGGTGGCCTGGCATGCCCTGCTGCCGCGTCCGGACGGCTACCGCGACAGTGCCGGAGGTTCTGGCCTCCCGCACGACGGCGGTGGAGGTGGTTCCCTCCCGTTCGGCTTCGGTGCTGCTTCTCCCTCCGTGGGGCGCATCTCTCCGTTCCTCTTGGCCTCGTGTTGGTGTTCGCAGTGAGGCGGCGTGAGTGGCGGCGCAACCGCGATGGCGCATGGTGGTGGGCGGCGGTCTGGCTGGTCGGCTCCGGTCCGTTCGGCGGTGGGGTTGGAGTGCGGGAGAAATCCTTGCCGGTTCTTCGGCTCCGATGCGGTGACACCTGCGGGTGCCACCATTCCTTCCTGGAGGGTGTCGGTGATATCCATCCCCCACCTCCCTCCGCTGCGTCGGGGAAACCCTAGAACATGTCCGGGCAGCAGCGTCGTCGGCGTCACATTCCTTCTTGGAGGTGCTGCTTGGTACGCGGTGGTTCGGGGCCTCGGGTTATGGTGATTTGTTTCTAGAGGGTGTAGCGGTGGCGGGTCATCCGCGCTTTATCGAGCTGCCGTTGTTGGCAGTTGTTTCTTTTTTTGAGGGGCTTGATGTGCCATTCGCCCCAGCGATCCTTATATCGGTGTTGGTTGGTTTGGAATACAAAGCGGGAAAATCCTTTTTCGGTAAAGGATATGTTTCTAATTGAATGTTTTTTCATTAGGGAAGTTAAGTGTTCAAACACTGATGAGAGAGGAAAACTAGATTGGTGGGAGGTTTTGCTTCCATTGCCATGTTTACAGTGATTAGTTTCTCTTTGGCTTCTATGCAAAATCATACTTGTCAAACTTATATAAAAAGCGTGAAGTAACAGACTGCTAAAGATCGGCAATTGAAAACTGAGTCACATTTTCATGAGTTTCTCTTTAACCATTGGGCATCAATTCAATGGCTGCATTTTCTCCCTTAGCCATGGTTTATCCTCATCCCCCCCAAGTCGTTGTTGTTTTTTCTTGCCTACCAGTCAACCTGCCCTTCGTTCTATCCCACGCCATCATCGCCATCACCTGTGACCGGCGAGCATTGTAGTGTGTCGCCTCATCGTCCCGTCTTGCTCGAGCTGCCACCTCTGTCGTGCCTCTATCGACCCTGGCCATCCCTCTATACCTCCACGATCTTTGATACCAACAACCTCCACGCACATGAATCTGTCAAACCTCTAACCCCCTTTCGTTTGCAACGCCATGGCCGGCTGTGTCATCGTCGGATTTGGCTCTCTCCTGGCGAGATCACATCGGGACTCCGTTTGTGCCTCGGCCTTTGCGTGAAATCGACTGATCTGTATTGCCTTTTCAGTTAACTGGTAAATAGCAAATTCGATGAAGAAAAAAAAGAGCAAAATCTAGAAAAATATTTTGAGGAAAGTTTTGACAAGAAGCGGACAAGCGAGGCAGGTTATTTGTATGATAGATGGTGGCGAGGCTATCGAAGTATAGGTGTACGCCGGATCCGCTAGAGTAGGCGTTGGCCCTAGGGATGCAAATCTGAGACCTCAATTAATTAAATTTTTAACTGAAGGTTTCAAATTTGCTCTAGCTAAAAGAAAACAGGGAAACATAAATGTTCGACAGTTCGAGTCAACTTTGCTAATTTTAATTTTCTGATACCCGAGTACCAATATTGTCATGTGAAATGAAGGCCCTGTGCTACTGTGGCAATTTTGCAATTTCCTTCAACATTTCTTTCCTCTAGACCGACCGAAAAAGACTAGCGGCTCCGACGGCGCGGAAGTTATGGGTGCTGCTACTCCACAACTGTGTAACCACGGGCGCGTCGACCTTGGACCCGGCGGCGACTCCGGCAAGCACGGCTGCTGCACCTCCCGCGACTAGGTGAACGATTCTACCGGTCGATTTCTTCTAACCTTTCGATTTTGGTCCAAATTGGCTAGCTCCACTAACCCTAACTATTTCCCTTCGTCTCTGCCCGACCACGGGAAGCTCCATCTGAATACGTCCAGCCCCGGCCGACGTGCAATAAGGAATGATGAGGCTCCATCTGACTGAATGTCTAGAATGTGCACGTGAAAGGTTGACCTTGAATCAATCTTGGACATCTCTGAACCCGGAGAAATTTTCAGTGAAATTTCCTCTTCTGTTCTGTAACGTTCAGAGTCAAGTAGTACTATGCTCCTATGTCATATGGTTCTCCTGATGTTTGGTTCATGCAAATTGCTGAACCTAGTATGCTTGGACAGGTGAAATGCTGGCATTTCTTCATGTGGTTGGACAGGTACTCTCAACAGCAAAAAACAGTTTTTATTTTTTTGACATCAACAGCAAAAACTAGTGTTTTTTTTTTACATCAACAGCAAAAACCAGTTAATCACTAAATTCTTACCCAAACACTCCCACCAAATGGCAAGAAGATCAACGCAAATCCTTCCATATATATCTCCTGATACCAAGCACTTCGAAGTACAAACATGACAGTAATGATGGCCCTGATCCAATCCAAGCCAGCTGAGAACAAACTAAACTAGACAAGAGCTTGCAGAATGTGCATAGTCTAAGTTTACTGCAGAGTATAAGTTAAGCATGCCAGCGCACTGCACAAACATCCAACCAAAAATAGCCTTTATGGATGTAATCATACCAATGGGCAATGGTCCATTTGACAGGCAGCTCACCCTTCAACATCCCGCTTGCGACCTTCAGCTTTGAACAGATACTGATGAAACATATATAGCGCCACGCATGATACTGCCAAATTGCACATGCTCTGTTTCTTGCATTCGCTGTGTGACCACACATCTCCTTGCTAGCCTCTGCTAGCACTGGCATTGCCCCACGGTACAGTTCCACCATACATAAAATGTTTACAGGAATTGTAAGCTCAGAGCATTGCACACACATAGAAAGGGTGGAGATTAACTTCAGTAAAGCTCAGATACTTGCAGCTATAGCGCAATTCAGCATGAAATCGAAGCCACACGAAGTGATTTTGAGTTCATCTTCTCTAACAAAGGAAGCGGCCTGGCGCTTTCGCTGTACCTCTCAATATACTTGATCATCAGTCAAGCAGATATGCATGAGTAAGTTCCTAGTTCTATGTGTGTATGTACATGGGCTCGTCACATTTTAAATTATAGGCTGAAAAGCTTTGGTTGTTTCAAGTTTTGTCTGTCAAACATCCAGCCTGTTGCATAAGTTTCCACTGTGGGAAACGTCGTACCCTAGCTCTGGGCGACACCTGCGTGTTAAATAGCCAAGGACGCAACTCCTTGAATCGCGTACAAGAGGTTGAGATTACAACTTGGGAGAGAGGGAAGAGATATATCTAGTTACACAAGATAACAGAGAATACAAACTAACTATCTCTATCCCTATCTCTAGACTTCGGGTACAAGGAAAGGGGACCGGCTAGGCCAGGTGATTCGATGTATATGTGTCGTTTAACACCCTTCCTTAATCGCAACTTGGTTAAGTTGAGATTACGCTTGAATTCCTCAAGGTTCCTTGTAGCTAATGCTTTTATGAATCCATCTGCAACCTGATCACGTGAATGCACAAAACGAATCTCCAATTGCTTATTGGCGACCCTTTCTCGAACAAAGTGAAAATCTATCTCAATGTGTTTTGTCCTGGCATGAAACACTGGATTGACAGATAGATAAGTGGCACCAAGATTATCACACCATAGACATGGAATTCGTGTGTGCTTCACACCGAGCTCTTTTAACATGGACTAAACCCATATAATCTCTGTTGTGGCATTATACTCAGCTTCTGTACTTGATCGTGACACTGTGGCTTGTTTCTTAGCACACCAAGATATCAAGTTTGGATCAAAGAATATTGCAAAACCACCAGTGAAGCGTCTGTCATCTGGACATCCTGCCCAGTCAGAATCAGAGAAAGCACTAACAAGAGTTGAAGAAGACTTGCTGAAAGTAAGACCAAGACTCATAGTATCTTTGACATATCTCACTATGCGCTTGGCAGCAGTCCAATGAGTTGTAGTGGGAGCATGAAGGAACTGACATACTTTACTAACAGCAAAAGAAATATCAGGCCTTGTTAAAATCAAGTACTGAAGAGCTCCCACTAAGCTTCTGTATCTGGTACTGTCTTCCTGACTCAAGATTTTTCCATCAGTGAGTGACAGTTTTTCTATGCTAGATAGCGGTGTTGGTGAAGGCTTACATCCTTGCAACCCAACTCTCCTTACCAGATCAGTGGCATACTTTTCCTGAGAGAGATGCAAACTGTCTCCATGTCTCTTTACTTCAATTCCCAGGAAGAAGTGTAGATCTCCCAGATTCTTAAGGGCAAACTCAGCACTCAAATCCTTTAGCAGACCTGACACAGCTTCATTAGATGAACTTGTGACAATGATATCATCAACGTAGATGAGAACAGATATGAAGGTATTTGACTTATTGTAAACGAACAAGGATGTGTCAGATTTTGATGGAAGGAAACCAAGTGCCTGCAATTTCTGACTCAGTCGTGAGTACCACGCCCTGGGAGCCTATTTCAGTCCACACAGAGCTTTGTCAAGTTTACATACATAGGATGGTTTTCTTTTACTTTCAAACCCAGGAGGTTGCTTCATATATACTTCCTCTTCCAAAACACCATGATGAAACGCGTTTTTGACATCTAGCTGTCTAAGGCACCATCCCCTGGAAACAGCAATAGACAATACAAGGCGAATAGTGGCAGCTTTAACAACGGGACTAAAGGTATCCTCATAGTCTATGCCATACCGCTGTTTAAAGCCCTTTGCAACGAGTCTAGCCTTGTAGCGATCTATGGTTCCATCAGATTTTCTCTTTATTCTGAAAACCCATTTGCAGTTAATCAAATTTTTACCTCGCCGTGGGGGAACCAAGTGCCATGTTTGATTTTTCCGGAGTGCCATGTATTCTTCTTCCATGGCCTTCTTCCACCGTGTGTCGCTGAATGCCTCTTCGGGAGTGCTAGGTTCACCTGTTGAACATGCCAAACCAAATTTCACAACTTGTTTGTAATTCACCGATTTAGTTACCCCTCTCTGTAGGCGTGTACGCGGAGCAGCAGCTGTAGGAGACGCAGAAGATCCTGCTGGCGCGTGAGAGAGAGGTGATCCCGAGGCGGATCCTGTCGGCGCTGCTGCAGCTCCCTCGGACGGATCGATCGGATCTTCTGTGGCTCCAGACGCCACTGGTTCCATTGCATGCGGCACAGAGGATCCTACGCCAGGTTGCCCATCATGCCGTAATGATGGACTGGGTCCAGGCGAATCCGCCCCGAGCCACGAGTCTGGAGACAGGGCAGGATCGGCGCCGGGATCTGTGTCTGTTCCGCGTCCATGTGGTGGAGGACTCGGCTCATGCCGTCGACGCACGTAGTGGCGGAGCCCGTTCGAGGCCCAGCGACTCCCCGTGGGCCGAGTGTCTGCGCCGGATTGGTGCGGGCTAGGGGCCGCTCCCGAGCCGATGAGGGGACGCCGCATGCCGCAGGCTGGTTCGCTCACGCCACGCCTGGCGGGCGACACGGTCTCCAGCGCCCCGCCGTTCTGGCACTCCTCCGATCCCGAGGAGGATCGACTGCGTGACTCCTGCGCTGCCGATCCCGAGGAAGATTTGTCCCCTGGTGCTGGACACATAAAATGTGACACGCTTGGAGCTCTTTCTTCACCGTTTTTTTCACCGTTTTCTTCACCGATTTCTGCTGCATCATCACAAAGCTCATGCTCATGGTTATGGGAGTTAGTCAACAATTGATCATCAGAATTATTTCCCCCTAGATCAAAGCCGGTGAGACTTTGTGGTAGGAGAAGAATTTCTTGACGAAGAAGTGCACCAGCGTTGGGATGAAGCTTAGAGAAGGGAAATTGTGTTTCGTCAAAGACAACGTCACGGGAAATATACACACGACCTATAGGTATGTCAAGGCACTTAACACCTTTATGTTAGGTCCTGTAGCCAAGGAACACGCATTTCTTAGAGCGAAACATAAGCTTGCGATTGTTGTAGGGACGAAGATTGGGCCAGCATGCACACCCAAAGACACGAAGTGTTGTGTAATATGGTTTTGTGTGAAGGAGTCTCTCCATGGGAGTTTCATTGTTTATGACACGACTAGGAAACATGTTGATAATGTGTACATCAGTGAGGAATGCCTCATCCTAGAATTTGAGAGGCATGGAGGCGCCAGCAAGAAGTGCCAGACCAACTTCAACAATGTGCCTGTGTTTGCGCTCAGCAGACCCATTCTGTTGATGGGCATGTGGGCAAGACACATGATGAGAAATTCCAAGTTTTTGAAAGAAAGAGTTTAATTTTTCAGACTTCCAGCGTCCCCAAAGTAAGACTGGAGGGCAATGATTTTGCTATTGAATTTTCGTTCAACCAAGGCTTGGAAATTGAGAAAAACTTGGAAAACATCGGATCGTTTCTTAAGAAGGTAGATCCAAGAAAATTTGCTATAGTCGTCAATGAAACTCACGTAATATGGGTGTCTACCAACATAAGACGGTGCAGGCCCCACACATCAGAAAAAATAAGTTGCAAAGGCATGGTAGAAACACTAGTGGAAATTGGATACGGTAGTTGATGACTTTTGGCCTTTTCGCATGAGTCACAAATAGTTTCAACATCACGCTCACCAACATACGGGAGCTTATTTTTCCTAAGCAATCTTTCAACTAAAGAAAATGAAGCATGTCCTAATCGATCGTGCCATCGTGTTGAAGACACTTTGGTGGCACTGAAAACTTGTTTATTCAATCTTCTAATCTCCGGAATCAAGGGGTAAAGCCCACGAACGCATCTACCTCGATATAGCACCTTCCTCATTGCCTGATCCTTGATCAAAAAGAAGAAGGGGTGAAATTCAAGAAAGACATGATTATCAATGGCAATGCGATGAACGGAGAGGAGATTTTTAGACGCACTAGGGACATGCAAAATTTTGCGGAGATGAATTTTTCTATGAGGGGTTTTAATAACTGAATGACCAATGTGACTATTTTTCATACCTTCTCCACTGGCGGTGTGGATGTGATCTTTGCCACGGTACTTCTCTCGCATAGTCACCTTGTCAAGTTCGCCGGTGATGTGGTTTGTGGCGCCGCTGTCAACATACCAGTTGGTGTCGACGCCATAGGAACCATCAGTAGCTCCGGCCACCTTTTCATCTTGAGAGGAATCATCATCATCTTCGTCAAAACGATACCAGCAGTCCTTGGCAGAGTGTCCCGGCTTCCCACAGATTTGGCATCTGATCGTGTCGGGCCGAGACCTGCTGTTGGAGGAGCTGTCGTTGCGTCGGCCCCTGTTGTTGGTGTAGGAGGGCCGGCCGCCGCCGCCATTGAGTGCACAATTG